>VAHH01001128.1:0-14260 GCA_013357305.1 Radopholus similis | reverse complement strand
TCGAGTTGGGTCTGGTCGAGTTGGGTCTGGTCGAGTTGGGTCTGGTCGAGTTGGGTCTGGTCGAGCTGGGTCTGGTCGAGTTGGGGTGGACTCAAAAAATAAAATACAATTATATAATCAATGACAGTTTGAAAAGTATATAAAATACGGAGACATTTTTCCGATTTTCAACAAAAATTATGATTTCGTTAACCAGTGCACGGGCAAAGTACTTTATAAATTTATATTATTTTAATGCAACCAAGCAACTCTCTATTAGAGAGCAGCACCGGCTGATTTTATATTTTGAGCAGATTAATGCCAAAAAATTCTTGTTAGCCAATTTTCTAAATGCAGTTCATCGTTTCCCTCAGTATTGTCCAACTCTCCGATTGGGGAACGCCTTAGAGCGTAGACAAACTTAGCATTTCCGCGTCGCAATTGGAGCTTTTCGCCAGTGACTTCGTTGCGCATAATGAATTTATCTATTGGCTTTTCCGATTTGAGGCGAACCACAAATGAACATTTGGTTATTGCGTTGACGAAATCCTAGAAAAGGATAGCGAATTAATGGCTAGAAGGCAGCAAATATGTGTACCTCTTTAATTTTGTCAAGCAACACAGATGGCCCATTCGAGGCCCCCCTAAGAAGGTCGCACTTTTTCGTTTGGCCACTCTTGCATTTGGTTGTAAGCCAATGAATGAATTTCTGCACATCGCGAGGATTAATTTTTCCATTGATCTTTAGCTTGTTGAATTTGGCCAATGCCTCGCAGATTGGCAATTATTTGAACTGTTCACCTTCAAGTCTAACCACATCAATAAATCCGCTGTGTGTGTTCAGGAAGTGCACCAAACTTTTATTCGATTTGTCCGAATAATATTCGCTGGACAAATCCAACATGGTTGGCTTGATCAACGGCTTAATCAAGCGCAAAAAGTAGCACATCTCGGCATTCCCGAATCCGCCATCATTGATCCAACAATATACGGATGTACATGGGTCCTAGGCAAGTTTTTTAAACAACAAACACTTTTAGCGATACTTTCATTTACATTTAACTCGAGGACAACATTGAATATAACGTGAAACTGATCGGTTTTCAATTTGAACTCATCATCTGATTGCTCCTGTGAGATCTGTAAACAAAAAAAGTTGGATATGAATCCAAGAAAAACACACCACTATGTTCGTACTCCCACTGTTCGGAGCCACTCGATCAATCCAAATTCTGATTTGCTTATAATGCTTCCCATATTTTTTTTCCAACTTGGATTTGAGAAAGGCAATTGCATCTTCATATATCAATCGCTGATATTTTAAGAAAATGCATTTTTAAATTCAAATGGATTCGACCTTTTTGCGGAACAGCGACTCCAAATACGCGTACATGTTGGAAGAGGTCAGCATGATTTGCTCCGACGTCCTCCCCGGCGGAATGGCCAAACAGAATTCGTGAACCAGTTCATTACAGAGCCACCGCTTTTTGGGCCTAAAATGGAAAAATATTGACCCAAAAAATTCAGATTCCATACCCTACTTCCATCTTCTCGTGGTTAATCTGCGTATATTAATTATGATAAATGATAATATACACTTATTACATAATATACAGGTAGGTATGCAATCAATAACAGTTAGAAATATTATAAAATTCGGACAGCATTCCGAATACTAATTCAACAAAAATGACTACTATTTATTTTTCGACCAGAGAGCAGCATCGAGTGAGTAACATACAGCTACGGGCCATAAGCTGCCGCCATTATGTTGAGGGGTCGAAGTCCCGGCTGCTGAATGGTGGGCGATGAGGGCGGCCCCAACATCTCGTCTTTGTCGCTCTGGGCCCGTTTCTCTGGGGCGATGGATTACTATAATAAGAAATCTTATTTTTTGAAACCCACTCTCCTTCCGCCCCGTAAGGCAATTGCATTTGCATAGATCAATCGCTGAATTTCAAGAAAATTCATTTTTAAATTCAAATGGATTCGACCTTTTTGCGGAACAGCGACTCCAAATACGCGTACGTGTTGGAAGAGGTCAGCATGATTTGCTCCGACGTCCTCCCCGGCGGAATGGCCAAACAGAGTTCGCAAACCAATTCATTACAGAGCCAACGCTTTGTGGGTCTAAAATTGAAAAGAAATTTTGACCAAAATTCAGAGATTTCAGACCTTGCTTCCATCTCCGGGTGATGCTCTTCGAGGGCAGACTCTTCTGCGGAAATACGCGGTCTTTTGGTCGGAATTGGGTAGCTCTCCATTTTTTTGGAAGACAATCTGCGTATATTATGAATTATGATAAAACACAATTATTATACATAGGTATAATCATTAATCAATGATAGTTAGAAATATAGTAGTATAAAATTAGGACAGTTTTCCAAACTGACTCAATCAAAATTCAAAACGACTATTATTTATTTCTCAACCAGAGAGCAGCATCGACTCAGTAGTACCTATACTAGTAATCGATATTGAGAGTAGATTAATGCCAAAAAATTCTTGTAAACCAATTTTTTAAATTCAGGTCATCGCATTCCAGGCGCACAACAAATGGACTTTTGCTGGTTGCGCGGACGAAATCCTAGGAAAGGGAAGTGAATAGTGCCATGGGACTTTTGTGCTCCGATGCAAATCCATTCAAGGCCAGTTCAGATTGGACCAATCCACCAGATTCGAGTAAGATCAGATCAAAGATCCGTCCGATCAGAGGCTGGATCAAATATCATCAGATTGGACCAAACCAAAAAATTAGATCATATCTTGATCTCTGGTTTAGCCTGTTCTGTTTTTACTTTGTCAAAAGCATTTTCAAAGATTTTGTGATAACTCGTTTCCCGCCATTGTGAGGCATAAATTTTGGACAGAGTAATCGTTTAAAAATTAATATAAATTGATTTGCATCGGGGCCCAAAAGCCCTATAATCAGCAGCGCATAAATAGCCTAAAAACGAGCAATAATAAAATATAGTATTATACTTCTCTGATTTTGTCGAACAACACACTCGGCCCATTCGAGGTACACCATTGTAGAAGGTCGCATTTTTTCGTCTGGCCTTTGCTGCTGGTGGTTGTTAGCCAATGGATGAACCTCGGCACATCGCGAGGGTGAATTGGTCCGCAAATGTTCAGCTTGTTGAATTTGGCCAACGCCTCGCAGATCTGTGGCGAATCGAGTTGTTCAGCATCCAGTCCAATCACATCAATAAATTCGCTGTACGTGTTCAGGAAGTGCACCGATTTTTCATGCGGTTTGTGCGAATAGTGTTGGCTAGTCAAATCCAGCATGATTGGCTTGATCAACGGCTTAATCAATCGCAAAAAGTAGCACAAATGGTCATTTCCTGATCCGCCATCATCGATCCAACAAGATACGGGTGCACATGGGTTCTTAAAAATTATTACATATAAACGCGACAACTCATTTTTTCATTACATCGATTAGACTGATCCGAACACGAAACTGAGTGGTTTTCATTTCGAACGCTTTTTCTGTTTGCTCCCAATAGATCTGTAAACAAAAAAAAGTTGGGACAAAAAGCTCCACAAGCCCACCACAATGTTTCTGCTTTGGTTGTGTTGGGACACTTGATCAATGCAAATTATGATTTGTTTGTTGTTGTTGTTCAACATGCATTTGATGAAGGCAATTGCACCCTCATAGATCAGTCGCTAAATAGTTGAATTAAATTCATTTCAATTAGTTAACTAATGTCAACACCTTTCCGCGGAATTTTGATCCCAGATAAGAGTATATGTTGAATGAGGCCAGCAAAATTTGGTCGGATGTATTCTCTGCCGGGATGGAGTGACAAAACTCGCGAACCAATTCATTGCAAAGCCAACGCTTTTTGGGCCTGATTTGGAAAAACAAACAAAAATCTTTAACCGCAATTCACGTAACCTGGTTTCCGACTCCGGTGGATGAATCACGGCCGACTCTTTTATGGAAAGGCGGTCCATGGTTGGGATTGTAGTAGCGAGATCGTCTTCCATACTGTGTTCAATTTATGATATTGGAATATTATTATTTATTAGATCTACTTGCTTAAAGGACAAAATGCATTAACGATTAACATTAATAAATGGTTATTTGTTATTTATTGCACGAAATATAATGTACACTCTTCAAGCACAGATGACAGATGAGATATCATCTGATTTTTAGAAAATATCTAGTATGTAGCTACAATTTTACCCAAAAATTCACTCACGATCATAATTCACAATGGGTCCCATGGCATGAGGCATGGGTTATGGTCATTGTCATGGGGTCATGGAACAAGACAATTAGTCGCTTTTTACGAAATGCCAAATATAGGTAATAGTTCAGCGCATCTTTCCTCTTTTTAAAATACAAAATACATTCTAGGCTGTTGCTGCTGCGTTGGGCGTTTCTTTTGAGCGGTTTGGATGACCGCTGAGTTTGTTCAACGAGCAAAGAGACGGACCCCCCCCCCCCACAAGAGAGCAAACCCAGCGACGCGACGGGAATTGTCTATATCTATCTCAGAAAGTATTTGAGGCAACTATTGATTGTGATTGCAGAATTGCTATCAAACCACCAAAATTCGAAGGTACTTCTACTTCTACTATAAATATAAGTTTTATGTTTTGTTCTTTTATTATTTGTGCATATGGCCGATTCTGTTTCGTCCGAATTCGAAATGCTGAGCACGAAAAGTGACAAAGAGAAACCAGAGAGCCAAGAGTGCGCGAATGACGAGATCTCCACGGCTGGCGCATTATCCATTGCCGATTCGACTGATCAGCAGGATCTTCTGGTTTTGCCTCTCCTGGCATTTTATAATTAAAAAAGAAAACTCCAGAAGTGCATTGAAGACTGGTCTTTTTCTTCGCAATTCGTTGGCGATTTGGATCATGATAAGAATAAAATTAAAACACTGGAGAATAATACCAAAATTCTCACGGAATACATTGATATTTTGCGTGAGAAAGTGCACAATGAAGCAGCGGAGAAAAACAAGGTTATTTTGCCGAAAGTGCTGCATATCTAAAGCTTAATTTATCAGCTCAAAACACAACTTGACCAGTGCCATGTGCAGATTGCAAAGTTGAAAACGGTGTCGGCCAAAAGGCAGCAGCAAATGGAATTCGAAATGGCAATCTCGGCCCAGTTGGCAGAGAAATTGGAAGAAATTAAACAGCTGAAGGTACAATTGGAACAAAATGTTAGTGCCAAATCTGGGCATTTAAACGACGGGGCTTTAATGTTTGAGTGGGAGAAAAAAGATGCCAAAGAGGCCGCTGATTTGGTACCACGTTATTGGCAAACGGTAAACAAGACAAGTTAGGTAAGGCAAAATTATTACTATATAATTACTTAATTACAGGTACCATTTGAGATTAATCCGGAAAATTCTTGGAATCCTGATGCTGAGAGCTCAGCAGGAATCCTGTTTTCTCACAACAACTTAGCGCTGAGTTGTCGTCTAACAAGAACTGGAACTGGTAGGATCTATCGAATAAAATCTACCCATGTTTTGGAAATTTTAGCAAATTGTTCTCGTCATGATCCATGCGCAATTGCAATTCATCCATCACCAAGTGGTGAAAGCGGCATTTTTTACTTCGAAATATTGATCAGTCGAATGGATCAAAGCGGGTGGGGAGTACTCTATTGTAGGATTTGAACTGATCAAAAAGTGATTTAGGATTGCAGTGGGATTTTGTTTTACATGTTCCAATCTTGCAAATTACTACATATTCACTTCGAATGGCACCTACATGAAATATAGTAATAAGGATAGAGAGTTGCAATTTGACTATCATGGAGACAGACCAATTGGCTTTGGCCCGGGCGACATTGTTGGGTGTGGAGTTGACCTGTTAACAAGCTATATGTTCTTAACTCTCAATGGCACTAGGATCGGTAAGAAATTAAATTATAAATTTCACGGTCAGAGAAGAAAAAAATCTAATTTGCCTGCAAAACATGTCCAGAGTAATTTGTAATTTGTCCGTGGGTGTCGTCCATACACTGAAAATAACATTTGAAGTTGGAACTCATATTCTGGACAGCAAAAAAATAATTTGTTTAAATTCATTTTATGCGTCTCCTGTGAGCCACTTAGTAATGGCAGCAACGATTTATATCCAATTGTCTGTTTGCGTTCAACCGACGACGCTGTGGTCGCCAACTTTGGGAAGACCGAATTTGCATTCAAAAGAGAATGAAGGTGTGTGCTTGTGAAAGCTACGACGAAATAAGAAGAGCATTCCGAAATGTGCCTCTCAAAAAAGTGATCGTCGACAGCCTTTTCTTTTATTATTTATTTTGCAATTTCTTTGCCATTAAACGTTCTCTTTTGCCACTGCTTATTCTTATTAGTTTTCATTTATCAAATTAACATGCCACTTATCATGATCAAATATTGTATTTTTTACCTTTGCTGCGTAAATATTTTTGCAAAGTGAATAGTACATAGAATTCTTCCAAAAGAATACTTTGATATTTTATTATAATTCATCAAATCATACAGTAAATGACAATAGAATTTATGCAGAAATGTCTGATCAGAGAAATAATTTTTCAGGCTGAAAATAAGCAAACCGTAAAAAAGCCATAATACGGCCCTATCGATTACTCCAACCTCTAGATTATACTGCCTAGTTCAATTTTATCAATCACTGCTTAATACAGCTACTTTATATTATCGTTCGTGATCGACCAACTCCAAAGCATCAGAAAGTGCATACGCCTCTGTTCTTGGTGCAGGCATTCCATTCTTATCCCGTTGGCCCTCCTCAAAATTTGGCAAATTTTTGCACTTTTTAGATGCACACCTATGTCACTAGGATGTGATAGGGATGAAGTGAAACAGAATTTATTCGGGGATTCGATCATTTGGGAATCCTCTGGGGAGGAAATTAAAAATTTAGTACATATTTGGACTCCGAATTGAAAAGTCAAATCCATAGTATAAAACGAATGTTCCCATCTTCCTTGTGTGCCTCTAGAAATTGCCCCATTCTCCATTGCATGCTCGTGCTTGAGTGGTGCTTTGGGCCCTTCGCAGGGCAACTCGCTTCTTGCGGAACCAGCGTTTGACCGCCCAGTGCATCAACCCAAGCTGGGCGGCCAACGCAACCACCTCACAATGCGCCAGGTATTGCGTGGAAGAGAAGCGCGCGTTCAACGCGACCAACTTAAAAATGGTCTCAATTAGTGTGGATTTAGACGCTTTGGAATTACACACAAAACATTTCATTTCAGTTTGGGCCCTAAATTTACATATTCGTTCACCGAATATGCCTTACCTGTTCCGGTGAAATGTTGGATTTGCGATTTTTGCACATGTACTTGTGGCGCCAATGCAGGTACACTCCAAAAACGGGCATTTCCACCGCATTCGGGGCCAAATGCTTGATTTGGTGAAATGCAAGTTGGTGCGCCACTTCCCTGAGCAATTTGTGCGGGAGGGCATGTCGCCTCTGTGGAGGGGGCTGCTGCAAATGCATCGACTTGACCAGCAACGAGAGCTCATTCGAAATGTGGCAGTCCTGTAGCAACAAAAAGGGACTGGTGAGTGAGTACCAGATCAATCTATGAACTGGTCTATAAGTGATCAGGGCGATCAATTGATCAACGTGCTAACTGATCAAGGTGATCACTGATCAATCTTAATTTGGGTTAATCAGCATTTATAAATTTGATAAAAAATGAAGATGATCAACCGTGATTGACTGGCTTTGGATTGATCAAGATGAATCAAGGAGCGTGATCTGCACTGATCAGAGTGATCAATTTAAAACCACCAAATGTTTTAGCTTAAATTCTGTTGGCATCTTTATTTTCAAGAAACTCCATGTGTGACCCAATTAGAGATTGGTTCATTTCCTTTGGTACATTTTGTGGTTTCATTATTTTCACCTCTGAACGCTACCTTAATTGAGAGGCCAAATGAGTTGGCCAATTGTTTGGTGTCCGTGCTCTTTCCCAGGTACAGCAGTTGGCTGAAAATGGACGTTGAAACATTCATTCCAATTTTCAAATGGCCATCAAATACCAATAGCTTACTTGATCATCAGCCTGGCCAGATCATCAGCCGCCGATTCCGTTGGGGCCATTGTCGACAGCAGTCAATTAAAAAGCGCCAAATATGCAAATTTATAATACAATCAATACTTTATTTTAACAGAAAAATGGACTTCAAAAGAATGAGTTTTTACAAATAAAATAGATATTCATTGACGATAAACTCATCATTTTTCATTTTTCTTATTTGGGATCAGGCGAATGGGTGCATATGGCAGAGGCAGAGGCGAATAGAGTGGACCAGAGATAACATCGAATGGCGGCATTGCCCACAAAAAGGCCATTCACGACTTCACGAGATGAGAGATATTGAGGTCAAAGTTGCGCATTTGAAAGGAGGCGTTTTAGGTTTATCAACGAAAAAATGCCTAGAGATCGGAGCCGTACAGTAACGGACTCGTAAAAAACATAATTATGGCTTCACTTTTATCAATCAAAATTACTTTAATCGTTTATCAATTATCTTTTGTTTGAAAATTGAGGGTCAATGGAAGGCCAGTCAAAATCGCAAATTTGATTCGATTAGATTGTAAGCTAGTGCTCTATCCCTAACCTGCTCAGCTCTCAGTTTTTGACATTGGATTTTTTTCGCCAAGTTGGGGCGCCATTGGCCAAAATTGATTGATTTTTTGAATTGAGTTGCGTGCATACTAACGGCAAAAAAGTCTAAAAACAATGCCAAAAACTCGTATCCAAAATTATAAAAAATATTTGCTATTTACTTGAAACCCAGATTTTGAGAAATCGGACGCCTTAACTACTATTAGACTAAGAATCCCTCGAGGAGAAGTGACCAGTGGTCAAGTAAGTAATAAACATTGAGTAAATTTTAAACAGATACAAAAATTAAAATTATTATAAAAATTTTCCTTTTAAGAGTTTATTTTCATAACGCTTTTCAGTTACGGAAAGCAAAATAAAACAGAAAAGAGGAAGGAGAGAAACGTTGAACCGTCGCAATAAAAGCTTTCGAAAAGGAGTAAGAGTAAGCGTTTGTGCACAAATTTGCTCTTCTTTACTTGTAAAAAGGGAATTAAAAAATTCTTTTGCACTCAGAACTGTTTTTTAAAATCATTTATGTCTAATTTATGAATTTAAATAATTAAAAGTCTCTAAAATTGTATGTTTTGAAATGTGGGGTAGTGGGGGTCTCTTTACTTTTTTAGGCGTTGAAACAACATCTTTATTGCGAATTTTGTATAATTTTAAAAGCAAAAGAACTTCTGCCATAACTTTTCCAATTTTCGGGATATGCGGCGACGGCTAACATTTTCGGTGTGAGATTGGCTGTGGGGGCCATTTTTGGGGTAAATGGTGCAATTGAATTTGCTGCTCTGGGGCATTATTTGGAAACAGCTCTGCACTCGTTTAAAAAGGATTTTAACTTTAAAACAACTGAATGAATACGATGTAACGGAAACTCGCCGATTACTTTAATTTTGTCCAAACTGTACAATTTAACAAATAGAAAAAATGCGTAAACTCGCATAAATTTTTTTATTTACGACTTTTTGCTCGCTTCTCAGTTTCCACTCAATCCCATCTCGCATCTGCAGAAAGATCATTTTGTTTGCAGACTCTTATTTGCATTACATAATTTTGCATTATTTTCAGCTTTTTTTGTGTTGAGACGCTGGCCGGAAATAGAAAAGTGGCCAAAAATTAAAAATAAAAAGTGAGGAGATGGCTAATTTGGCCACAATTTTCTGAGCAAAAGCATTGCCAAAATTCAACTGAATGGAATGCCATTGGAGAGCTCATAATGTGCTCTATCCATTGGTCTATTCTTCTCCCCGACTCTTCCAGCAATGGCCTAGTTATGGCCAAATGTTTGGACAAATCGGCCAATTTCCGAGTGATTTTGGCCACAAAAGCTGGACCCAATTTTTGACCAAGCACCATTTTTTAGAGCTTCCATATCTGTCTATCCAATGAGTCAAAGAACGCTTTTATAGTTTTGTAATTCCTTTTCTATTTATTTCAAACTTCAAAGTCATCATCACATCCACCCACTTTGAAGTGGGAGTCTTTTCATGTACATATTATATTGACCAAACACCAAATTGATCAGATCCACGCGATTTGATAATTTCTCCACAAAATAAACAAAATATTTTCGGATGAAGCCATTCACTCTCTAAACAATTTTAGCATACCCTTTTACACATCATTTTGGCAAGGGAAATGGCCTTTTTCCTGCTCACCTCAATTGCCTCAATTCTATGCCATTATGCGTCCAAACAAGTGAATGCCAATGCCACCAACGAATTCATTGCCCAAATCAATGGTTAAAATTGCTCTAAATTTGAATACTAAATTCACTCTTTTTTAAGGGAAATTGGCCTCCAATGGCACTTTTGTGTTGGACGAACACATTGCGCTTCGAACCATCGCAATTGTGTGCAAAAATGTGGAATCGCTGCAGACCAGAGCAAAATTTGATGGAATAGCGTATGCAAAAATTATATAAAATAAGCTTAAGCTTAGATTTAGTTTGGCTTAATCTAACATAAAACAGTTTAAAGCTTAGCTTGGCTAGAGTCCACTTATCTTAAGCTTAAAGTCTAAGTAATCTTAGCAGCTTAAATCTTAGTTTAGCTTATAATACTTGGCCTAGCTTATGTCTAGAGCCTACTAGCTTAGCTAAGCCTAAGCCTAAGAATATGCCTAAGTCTAAGCCTAATAGCCAGTATATGCTTTTAATTAAAATGCCACTTCCTTATTCATTTGAGTGGCGACCTGCTAAATGTGTGTGGAGCAATGGATAGAGGAACAAAGGTGGCCAAATCAATGGAAGAAATGCACCAAAAAATGGCCGCTTGGATCCAAACAAATGGCGGAAAGCACAAATTGGTGCGGGAAATGGGCGAACGAATTGCGCATCAAAATAGCGAAAAGGGAGAGCCGGAACAAGAACAACAGGCACTTTTGGCGCTTCGAATGTTGCACGTTTTGGAGCGCCAAATGCCCCAGTTGAGGTAGACAAAATGGATTTTAGAAAGATTAGAATTTTTACAAAACTTGGAGCAACCACTTTTGGCTTGAGAATTCGCCATTTGAGGATTTTATTCAAATTTCAATTTTTGGAGAGCCATTGAAAATGTCTAAAAGATCATAATTCATAACATTCTGATCACCTGTTGCAGACCTGGATGAATCCAATTTTAGACTCCACATTGTTGAACACTTCCAAAATGTTCTGTCCAAATTTAAAGGGAAATCGTCGAACGCACTCGCAACACAATTGGTTCCACTGGGGCTGTTGGCGCCACCCAGTTTGTGCAGTTGATGGCGCTGAATCTGTGGGCCAGTCTGGTGGACGAGAACGGCCAATTGGGAGAACAAACCGGGGAATGCAAATTGCCCTCAGCCGCCTCCTCCACTGTTGGGCGCCACCGACGCGTTCGGCGCGAGGGCGAATTCCTGATCGGCATCGCCATCTTGTGCCTGATGCTGGTGGCCGGCTTCAACGTGTTCATCCTGTTGACGACGGTGCCCCTGGTGGTGTGGGTGCTCATTGCAGCCATCGTGATGCTGTGTCTCAACGGCGGACAAATTGGCTACAATTGAGGTTGATTGACCTGCTGGAAGAATGGTTGGACATCTGTGGACACGAACCGATGAGGAGAAAAAGGGCATTTCCATCCAACATCCATTCAAAAGTGTTGTGTTTGTGTTGTATTTGATCAACTATAAAATGGGGGATCAATTGATCACATCAATGCCTGAACTTTGATCCTCAGAGCGCTAACCGCTAATCAAATCGTTTTAGATCAGTCTTGGACCCTCTATTTTGGCTGAGGTTCGGATTGAAAAATGAAACTCGTGCAAATGGAGTTTGGGCTGGGCTTTGGTCCATTACTCGCTTTAACCAAAATTTAATCAAGTGATAATTGAGCGGGAAAAGGGAAAGGGAAGCATTCCCCTGAGACGCCCTCCTTGCTAAATTGAAACAATGAAGAATGAAGATCCATTTGCACAGAGAAATGGGGGCACAGCGACAAGGCATGCATTCATTCATTTACTTATTAATTATTCAAACTTCTCCTTTCGACTGTTCCTTCTAATCCAATTTTGTTGCCAGGAAACGGCTCATGTCATGACATGGGGCAGCACCATAAACTATAAACAACATGGAATTGGACACGTTTGCCGCTAAATTGGCACCAATTTGGCGCGCGACATCTGTGCCTGATCGTGCCTGATCGTCACTTGTGTAGTTTATTTGTATTTAAGTATTTATGTTTACGCCCACTTCCCCCAAAATACTCAACACTGTTTTCGCCTTGTTCAAGAGGAGAGAAGGGCATGGAGAGGATGCGCGTCGAATTCTGATGGAAGCAAACGGCGCATTGCGAATTTGAGCACCTAAAAATCCGGCCCTGGTTATGAAGTATTTTTGTCGAAAACGTAGAGATAGCGTCCACTTATAGAATACAATAAAGAATAAAATGTAAATTCGAACGAGACTCAGTTTTAGCGTTGATATATCATTTCCCGTGCTCTGACTGTGTCCGCCAATTTCCCGCATTTTAAATGAACATTCTTTCTAGTCAACACCACGAGTGCTGTACGTTGGCCTTAAGAATTTAATTTTCTTCCATCTGCTGACATTTCCGCCCGTCACCAACAGAATTGACTCAATTAAGTCCTAGCGCCGTTATTAAGTTTAATTTTTGGGCATTCGTCCCCTAAAAAAGGTTTTTGAGTTTGGAACCACAAAATGGCGAAAACAGACCATTCAACCGAAAGACCACCGCTGACTGGCACATTTGATGAAAATGTTGTTTTTGCCTAAAACGGAGGATGTGTGTGTTTGTTTGTGCCACGCCTTCTCGTTGGCCTTGTGCTCTGCCTCAAAGCCCAAATTGTTCATCGTTCTTTTTCCTAACCCCGTTGACTAGAGCATGTGGTATGCTAGCCAAAGAGAACGCCAAGGAATTCATTCATTCTTCCACCAAATCCTGGATTGTCCGCTTTCTCCACCGAATCCTGGATTATCCTCTTTACACCCATTAGTTATTTCCATTTGAAGAAATTGGCTTGCAGTGACAAGGGAATGGAGAGGTTGCGTCGAATTCTGATGGAAGCAAACGGCGCATCGAACAACGTCGCCTTTTTCCCGGTGGAGAACAACGCACTGGCGAAGAGCGCCAGCGCCGAAGAGCGCTTGCTGTGTGCGCAGCAGATGGAGCAGAAGTTCCGCTGGCCGCGGAGGATGCTGCTCAGCACCGGACTGGTCTTCTACTGCGAACCCAACCCCCTGAAACGAGCCACCAAATGCTTGTTCGCCTCACTGCTGGTCCTGCTTGGTGAGTCTAATGTTGAGCGAAAATACACTCGCAGAGAACTACGTAGAGTTCCGCCGGGACTCGATTTCGCCGGGATGCCGGGACCAGGATTTGAATCTGCAGATCAATGAATTCACTCGTTTTTTCACCAGATTTTGACTTTTTGTGTGCCGCAGGCGAAAAATTTGAAGTCGACACATAGTCCAAAAGGCGCAAAATATGCGTCATTTTGTTGCATTTTTAAGTAAAATCAATGATTTTCCCATATGAATTTTTTTCGGCGGAAACCCAATTCTTAGGGGTGTATTTTTGTGCCGGTTTTACCGGGATTTGGCACCGGGACCCGGGATCCAAAATCGCCGGGATATCCCGACAAACCGGGACCGGGATCCCTGCGGAACTCTAAGACCCAGTGCAATGTATTTCTCTTTTATTGCAGCGATAAAAGCAAAATCTCACTCTTACTCTCTCTGTAGCGCTCTACCAAACTGGATTCTTGCTGAAGTATCTGCTTCAGTATGGGCACTATGATCTGAGATCCGTGCGTCCCATGATCTTCTTCAACTGGCTTCTGCAGTGCATAATTTCGATGGCGGGAATCGGGGGAATTTTGGACATTTTACTATTTTTCACTCCCAGATTTTCCTGCTCTACTGGCAATTTCGAGGCTATTTGCAACGACTCAAGGAGGACATTCATTGTCCAAAGGTCGCGATTGAATGGGGCCCAATTCCGGGAGAATTCAACCCCTTTTTTGTGCGTCAGGGCTGTCCACTGACCGGCGAGTGCATCAATCGCACCATCGGCGTCTACTTCGCTCTGTTGGCGGTCACCATTCTGCCGGGCTACCGGAAATTTCGTCAGTGGAAATTTCGTCAGTGGAATTTTCGTCAGTGGAATTTTCGTCAGTGACGGAATTTTCGTCAGA
>VAHH01001127.1:0-14260 GCA_013357305.1 Radopholus similis | reverse complement strand
ACGATCGTTTGCGTCTAAATTGGTGTTAGCGGCACTGATCAGATTTGCCCTCTGATGCCCATTCGGTCTCTCAGAGCGAAAATGCGGATCTCCTTTCTGGCCTTCGTTTTGGAAATTTAATTTTCACAAATAATACATTGTTCGCCGATTTCAAAGGGGACAGGAGGCCAAGGCCCACAGGAAAAGACGATTCGCTACCAGCTGATCGCTCGACGCCGCTCTTTGGATCAACGCCTCGATTTCCTCCTCCGCTTTTGCCGCGGTGCGTTTTCTTTGCATAATGGCCGATCATACTCGAACAGCGACTTTAAATGTTTGTTTTAATTTGTACAGCTTTTATTAATTGCTACAAACGGCGACACGAGCGGGCAGTTGTGGATGCTGCGGCGGGCACTAATTTAGTTTGATTAGTTCGATTTTGCTTGTTGCGAAGCTTGTACCCAAAACCTTAATTTTTCCAACCTTCGTAATCCGTTTAATTTTATAATGATCCGGGATTTCATTTAGGATATTGATTGCTGCGCTGCGTTTCAGACCCAGCTCGGCCGAAAAGTGAATTTTTATTATTTTTCAAATCCTAAAACCAAATGAGCTTTTTTGCAGTCGATCCGCATCATTTGTGTTTCGTAAAACCAAGGCCATCTTTTTTTTGACTGCTGAACGGTCGTTACAATGAACTCTCTTTCGTATTCCAATAGACATTCGTTTTGGGCCAAAACCGTTTATTTGAGAGTTACAAAAAAAATCATTTAAGTATTATATTGACAAAACGATAGTTTTGGCTGACTGTTTTTGATTGTATTTAATTTTAATTTCCAAATTTGGTGACATTTCCATTCCTTCATCGCTTCCTCCGTTTTTTGGATATTTCGGCATCGCAATTGGACGGTTTTGATTTAAATGACGAAAGTTTTCTCTTTCTGGAGTGCGTCCTCTGTCTGGATCAATTTCTTCTTCATTTCAGCCATTTGCAGTCTGCAGCTGCATTATTTGATCCAGTCGATTCAATTCTCGTACGATCTGCTGCTGCTGTTGTTACTTTGTAAGGCGGCGGTTATATTCCAAATTAATTTGTTTGCTATTTTAATTTCACCATTCGTGCAGATGACTGCAGTCCCATTTTCCTCTTTCGGTTAAATTCAAGCCGTTGAATTCAGTCAGCAATGAAATTGGATGATCTCGGCTTTCTTTTAATTCAACCGCTGCATCTCCCTGTACATTTGCGCGAAGAAGGGTGGCGGACGTTTGTCGGGGCCCCCGCTGGCCACATTCACGAGGCGTTTGCAATTGTAGCATTTGATTTATTGTCGTTTTCTAACACATCATAAACGGCCCTCGCCTCTCCACTCAAGAATAATGGCAAAATTTGGGTACAACGGACTGGAGTCCACCCATGCGCAGTGGCAATTTTATTAAAATATCTTAAATACTCTTCTTTATAAATTTGACGCTGGCCAGCTTCCATTCCCTGCCTCAAACACAATTTTTGTACATAGAAAAATTTTTACTTTTTTTCACGTTTAAATTCCATAGTCATGTGCATTTGAATGTCGCCCCTCATATCATCCATCTCATCAATCAAAGTTACGATTTATCAAATTGAATGTTGTTCGAGTTGTCGTGTTTTTTTATTAATTTAATTACTCTTTTGTATTATTTTTATTTGGGAACTTTTTACCATCTGACACTTCTGCCGACTCCACAAGAATTAATTTCTGGTCTTTTCATTGGTTTCATCCACGATTCTTCTCTCCAGGATGGAACAATCGGAGCTCAATGGGGCAGATGCCATTTATGCCAGTTGATTTGTGAGCTTCGCTTTCGACTTCTGCTCTAATTTTATTTATTATATTGTTGAAAAATGATCGTTTTGGTTAACCATTTTTATTGCTTTCCAGATTTGGTGTCATTTCCATTCCATTTCTCCATTGCTTCCTCCGTTGAATTGGTCCGGCACTTGACGTTTCGATGTCCGCTGACCTCTGATGATCTATCTCATTTTCCATTCAAATTTTATTTGTCAAAGCAGACGCGGGCCCCGATGAAGGGGAAGGCAATTTTTTATTTAATTTTTAAAACCATTTTGAAAATTTTAATCCATTTTTATTCAATTCAATTTTTGATCACAAACTGCATTTGATTTGATCATCCATCGTAACGATCACTTCCCGCCGAGGGACATCTACGATTTATTTGCCTTCTAATGTTCACTTTATTTTTATCGATTTTCAAATTTGTTTTGCATTCATTTGTTTAAAATTATTCAAAATGTGAGACTTTGGTCTTTATTTTAATAAACAAATTAAATCAATTAATTTTGCAATCTTTCTTAAACAATCATTTTTATTTTTCGCACGGATACAGCTGCAAATCCACTGTAGGTGATTTGTAGAAAAAAATTTGAATTTTAATTAATTTATTGTCTGTTTTGTCTTCGTTTATTTTAAGTTTAAAATCAATAGACCAAGTAAGTAAAGTAAAATGACTTTGAAATTAGAATACACGAATACGGAAATTGAAAATGACTAATTAATAAAACCGTTAAGCTGTTTCATGTTTCAATAATCATTTTTATTTGTTCTTTTATTTTTTATTTATCTGCGTGGATGTTGGCTCTTTCCAGTCATCGATTCCGTAGCAAAATTCCGAGTGTGCCGATATGTTGCGTGCATGATGACAGAAGATCTCCTTCGTATTCTTCAGTGCGCCGGTCGTATTTAAATGCTTGTTTGTTTGTTTTACGGCGGAGCGATGAGTTGTTCCATCTTGGGAGTACAAAAGTGGTTTATTTCAAGGGACTTGAGCTCCCCACTGTGCTTGGCTGTGCGATTCAGTGGTCCAATCTTCAGTTCCGCTTTCAGTAGTGAGCGCTGGAGCGTAAAGCCTGCGGCGCAAACGTTGTTTGGTGGCGTTGATGGATTTGGCGTGAACACCAAGGGAATGTTCGGGAACATTTTAAGCGCCGTCTGAATGAAGTGAACGTTAAGGAAAATAACATTTCGGAGGGCGATCCGCGGTTGCGCATCCGTGAGAGCTATAGAGAAGTTTGGCGCGATCGCTATTTTGGGTGCGCGAGCGATAAACGGAGTGGGTGCGCGAGTTTGGAGCTTACAATGTTTATTTAAGCAGTTTAACGTCTTGCTAGAGACCAAAATCTTTCAAAGTACTATTCTGTGCGCCGGTCGTATTTAAATGCTTGCTTGTTTGTTTGCATGAACTCTCTTTCGTATTCCAATAGACATTCGTTTTGGGCCAAAACCGTTTATTTAAGTTACAAAAAAATCAATAAAAATTGAGCTTTAATTTTCAATGGGAAATTGAATATTTTGTTGAAAGTTTCGAATCAAAACTGCATTTGATGATTTATGCGGAGAGCCTGTTCTTTAGCTCCTTAATTGTTTCGCTAGTCGAGATATTTCGACAGGCGGTCATGTTTTGGAGTGCTTCCAATGGCAAATTGCGCCAAATAATCAAAAATCATTGATTTTTAGTTTTCCAAACATGAGCATTTTTATTTCATTAAATATTTGGCTGGCAATCGTTTTTTGGGTGTGAGCGGAATCCAGAATCCGCTGTCTGTGCTCGATCTGGTATCCGGTCCTGATCACAGTCCGTTTCTCCAATTTTTAGTCTCCTCCAGTTATGGGGGAATGTGTAAAATATCGAACCAATTGTTTGAACACCGCTTGCTCACCAGTTTAGCGACCTCGCTCGCCAGTTTGTCCGTTTCGCCCACAATCTTTTTCTCGATTTTTTTAAATTTATTAATTGATTTTTAAGTCAATTTAATTGTGTATTTCAGAATTTTCAAAGTCCACATTTAATTTAATTTTTATGGAAACGCATCCGAAGAATCTACTCGATCTCAATTGCGCAGAAATTAGGAACTTTTGGCATTTTTGTAGAGATTAATCGTAGAAGCCAACTCTTCTTTCGTCTGAACTCGCTTAAGATGAAATTTTTAAATGGAACTTAGGTAGTGCGGCCTTTTAATCTCACTTTTAATAATATTTTTCGTCAGATTTATTTGTTTCAAAACAATTTATTTTTCATTCAATCGTATATTTGACTGAGAAGTTACTACTCCTGCTTTGCAACACACCAATAAAATGTCATTTTTTTGTATCCTTTTTGTGCTTGCTTCAGTGGCGATTGAGCATGTATTAATCATTAATTATAATTGATTTCAAATTTAATAACACATCCAACATCCGGCTCTGGAGTACTGAAAAAAGGGATTCATTACAAATCATCATTGGAGCTCTCTTTGAAAAGGGAAGGGAGCCTCTGCGAGGTGAAACGCACATCCCCAAGTGGGACGCCTATATGACGAGGTTGCCCCTTGCTCCTCCCTTCCATCTGGGGCCGGGCCGTGTTGAAGGAAGAATAGGATGTGGTGACGGCGAAATTGCTGGTACATCATTGTCGTTTGAAAAGACAAGTGAGCTTTCTGTTTTTATCGCTTTTAAATATTCATTTTAAATAATGTTTCACATCCGCTGATAACATCTCCTTTATCCTCATTTTCGCTCCGTATTTGTCTAATTAATTCGATCATTTGACCTGACCGTGGTAACAAAATCGCTCTGACAAATTTGTTTTTATTTTTGAATTCATTTAATTGGGGGCCTCCATCGTAATCTACTGTTCATGCCCACCCATTTTTGCAAATAAAATTTTCTGATAGTCATTTAATTTCACTTCTTCGTCGCTATAGTCGTTCATGTCCTTTTGTGCCTTCATCGCCTACGTTCCTCTGCATCGGCTCAGGCATTTCCTCCATAAAACAAATGCCCAGCCAGTCCGGCGCATCTCGCCTCCGCACTCAATTTTCAAATCCAAAATTTTTATTTTCCGCTGTCTAGTCAGTCCTGCAATATATTAATTTTTGGCCAAATAAATATTCCATTCGAATGGATGGACTCAACCCTTCTTCATCTCCAATGTCAGCATTTCGCCTGTCTTCAATCCAGCATCTCGGCATTCAGTCTGATCCGGTAAAAAGACATTTAGTTCGTTCACTTTTTATTTTTTAATTCCCATCAGTCAAATTTTTTCTTGAGTTCCTGTAGAAGAAACTGAGAATGGAGTAGTCTGCTGGTTTGTCGTTTGAAAACACAAGTGAGATTTCTATTTTGCTTTTAAATATTCAACTTGCAAATGTCCATAGCCTCATTATTGTTTAGTTTTTCCACGTTTGTGGAAAAGATCGTTATCAATTTTGGAGGGACAAATATTGAAACCCATCAGCATTTCTCCATTTCGCAAGGCTCATCCCCAAATCCCCAATGCGACCACCCTTTGCAGTCTCTTTTGCCTCAATCGACATCATTTCCTTCGGTATTCGCCAATTTTTAAATCCGGAACAGCATTTATTTTGGAAAAACCATTTTGATTTTATTTAATGTTTTCTTTAAATTCTATTTGAAATCTTTTTTTTTGGACAGCTAATATGTTTTAATTTTTTGGGGTTTTGCGACATTCCTCGCTCATTGGATGACGAATTATTTATTGTTGAAATTCAATTTATAGTTACGCCTCTTCTGAACTCTTTGCCATATTTTTAATTCTAATTCTTAGTGATCGCCAATCGGTAATAAAGTAATAATACATCTTAAACTTCGAATGAATTTAAGCTCCTATCAAATATAATACTATCAAACACTACCTAGTAGGTTTAAAAATATTATTCATCAACAAAATTTGGTTGCCCTTGTCGTTCCATGGTTCTCATTTTTAAATTTTATTGCTTGTAATATTTCATTTTATGCTTAATTTGAATTTTTGAAGCCAGTTCGATTTTTGTTGTGGAACCTTCTTGTACTGGAATTTGAGTCTTCATGGCCGTACCCCACCCATTCTTCGAACGTGTAGAAAATTTCACGGTGGAAATGAGTACTAGTTTGGTCGTTTGGTGTCACATTTTGATTTCCATATGAATTCACATTTTTAAACATTGTGCCTTTTGGCTGTAGTTGTGTCTTCACATTCATTAATTGTAAATACAATGACCGCGTCTTTTGCGTCATCTGCCGATCCACGGAAGCCATATTTTATTATTTACATTAGAGCGGACATAAAAATCTTTAAAATTTTTAATTTATTTTCTGATCACCTCCTCTTTAATTTTAATTAATTCATTTTTTAGAGATTTTCCATCAAATTTATTGGTCATTATTTGGCACAGTTTAACGTCTTGCTCCGATACGAAATGGTTTTGCTTTTTATTGTGATTTCAAGCGATGCTCTCCTCTCTTTACCTTTCACAATTTCTGGAACAAGCAGTGGGCGATTGTTGAAGCGATTTGATTTTATTCATTAATAAATTTGCCCTTTGAGGTATTTTGATCTGCAATTTTAGGGTCATGCGTACTCAATCACAAACATCTATACGACGGTTCGCAATGTGGAATTGATACGCATTCGCAACCCTTGGGGGAACAATGCAGAATGGAGAGGCGAATATTCGGATCATTGGAGACAGTGGTACAAACATATGGAGGACCAGCGCAAGATGATTGTTGAAAAAAGTGACGACGGTGAATTCTGGTTAGTTATTTCAATAAAAACGAACGCCTATGTTTTAAAGTTATACAAATTTCGTTCGTTGAAATTTTTCAGAACTTTATTTTTAAAAAATTCAAAATTTAATCAAAAATTAGCACTTTGATGCGAATTTGACTAAAATTTGTAGCTTTAGGATGCCCTTTGAGGCATTTCTCAACATATTTGAAATTGTCGAGTTCACGCATTTAAATCCCCGGGCAATGGAGATGTCAAGAAAACCAAATTATCAACCAATTGAAAATTGGCACCGACACACTTGTTGCATATTTACAAGGTAAAATATACAATACAATTGAGCCAAAATGCTAAAAATTGTGCAACTTAAATTAAATTAACATTAGATATTTTAATTTTCATGAAAAAGGCAAAAACTGTTGACAAACAATTCATCTGTTTACCTAATTAATAATTAAAAATTGAACAGAAAAGTTTTGATTGATCCAATCGTAATATTAAAAGTCAGAAATTTGAACACAATAAATGGTTATTTTTGTTGAATTTGAATTTTAGAAGAACCAATCCGATTTGAGATAAAAGGCATTACGAGCAGAAAATCGACTGTAATAATAGCACTACTCCAACAAAATCGGCGTCGGCAATTCGGATCCAATTATGTAAAAGAAATAGGATTTGAAATATATCAGGTGAGCAAAGTTAGAGTCATATTTTGCAATAATCAAAAGCCAAAACTTTTACACGACAATGATACATTTTCTTAGATCGCCGGATATGAAGACCAACGACATTTAGTGCACACAAGTCCGCTTTGCGCTCTGCCAGAGGTTTCTTGAAAAGAAAGCGAAAAATATTTATTTAAAAATTTCAAAAAGTCTATTTCTTGATTTTGGCATTAACCGAAAAACGACTGGTTTGGGTCCCTCGTTTTGATTATCGCCAGTTTTGCGATTGGTTTTCAATTCCGATTCTATTTAATCGGAAGTGAATAAACCTGAAATATAGGTTTTCTACCAGTTTTGCGATCCATTATAGGTCACAGGCACATTCGAGTTGAGAAATGGGACCTTCGAAATTATCCCAACAACCGACAAACGTGATGGCGCAAAAAATGTCTATCTGCGTCTATTCACCGATGGCAATGTGACCAAATTAGAAAAGAAGAAATAATTCAGCTGTGAACAGTTTTGCCATTATGGTGGTAGACTAATTGAATTTTTTTAATTTTGAAGAATCTTCATCTGGGGGCCGTATGTGCTTATATTAGTGCCGCTGATAAAGAAATTAACAATTATTTGTTGCAGTGATTTTA
The DNA here is from genome assembly GCA_013357305.1 of Radopholus similis. Taxonomy (NCBI): domain Eukaryota; kingdom Metazoa; phylum Nematoda; class Chromadorea; order Rhabditida; family Pratylenchidae; genus Radopholus; species Radopholus similis. The sequence goes on along the minus strand of VAHH01001127.1, from coordinate 6,426 downwards.
TATTTTCCTTTTTCCATTTGCTCTTACTCGCATTTATATTTCTCTTGAACATCTTTTCTGCTTGATGGTTTAATTAATTTATTTTTTAAATATTTCTGGGAAATTCAGTGTTCTCCGTTCTGCCTCAGTCGTTCGCATTGGTTTCAGATTTCAATTAATTTTATTTCTTGAAACATTTTTTAACTTGTCTGCATTTGAGCAGAGCAGTGCTGCCAAATTTGAAGCGTAGGCCAGCACCCGGGCCTGGAAAAATCACATCAAACCAGTCAACAGGTTTAAATTTGGCAAGTTAGCCATGGTGTTTTAACTCGAAATAGCTGCCACTGGAATTGCAACTGGAGCTTTTTACTGTCCACATTCATTGGTAATCGTTTTCATTCTCCAAACGGGAAATTATTTTAATTTTTATTTTGTTATCGTTATTCTACAATTTCAAGTATCCATTTCTTTGAACGATTTTAATTATTAAAAATTTTCAATTTCAATATTATTGGGCCTCTTCGATTTTTTGTAGCAGAAGTTGGGAAAAACATTGGCGCCTGGCTCGGCAATCTTTTGATTCGTCCATCAATACTCCGGTTGATTCGTCCGTTTGACAATCCATTAAAATTCAAGTTGGTTTAAGTTTATTGATTGTATATTTTATTGTTTGATTCATCATTTTCACCATTTGGCTTCGGCTTTTTTACTTATTTCATTGAGATTCAAAATCTTCCGTTTTCATGAATTAGCCTTTGATTATCTTTTATTTAATCAATTTAATTAATTTCGATGAACAATTTTTCAAATGCACAATGCTGCTTTTGTAATTGTAATTTTAAGTTTCGCGAATTCGTTAGTCGACACAAATGTTCCATCCGGACATTTTTTGTATCCAATCAAATCGCATTTAATTTACACAGCTTTTTGGTGACAAGGAGGCCATCTCCAATTTTAATTAAAAGCTATTTTTAAACAAATTGCATTCATTTGTTTTATACTTTCGCCTCGTCCACGTCCTCTGTTAGCCTTCCCCTGCAGTGGCTCTGGACTTTTTGCAAATTCTCACTCCATTCGCTTTTTATTCACTTTGTCCTTTTTGGATTATTTTTATGTTTTTGTCCATTCGGACATTTTGATTTTGTGCTGAGCTTGAACGTTTTTTAATTCATAAAGATTTGCCGTCGATGCTATGTCCGAATTCGTCCAATTCATTTTTGACATTTCACTCTCCTCTGTTGTCGTTTTCAGTTTTGATTTTCCTTTTTGGTCCGTGAGGTTGCAGGGATTTTCAGCTGCTTTGGCTTCCCTTGCAGTGGCTCACTTTGTGTGGACTCCGACTCCTTCTTTCCGCAGTTGTCCTCTTTCCGCTTGTCGATGCATTTTTAAAGATTTACTTTAAATTTATTTACTGGCAAATCAACATTTTTAAAAGCATTTCCAATCATATCTATATCAATTCTTTGTCTGTGCCTAGTGTGCCTCCATCCTCGTTGTTCCGTTCAAAAGTTCATTTCTAGCCGGAGTCTACGTTCCTCTGCATCGACTCCGGCTTATTTTAGTACATTCTTCATTTAAATTTGAATCAGTTCTCGTCGCTATTCTCAATTATTTTTATTTAACTTTAAATTAAACTCCACTGGCGTCACAAAAATTTACTTTTTATTATCCATTTGATGATGCTGATTGCTCTTTGGCTGACGATTGCAGTAGTCGTTTTTATCCATTTCGCCCTTTTCGGACATTTTTAAAGTTTTCGTCCATTCGGACATTTTATTATTGCTTTTATTTATCCAGTTGATGATGTTGATCATGTGCCCTTTGGCTGACGTTTGTAGTTGTCGTTGTTTAAATGTTTCGTCCTTTTTGAACATTTTTAATGTTTTCGTCCATTTCGGACATTTTAATTGTGATTGTAGAACATTTTATTATTAATTCGCCCAATTTGGGCTTTATATGTGGTTTTTTAGCGTCCATCTTGGACGATTGCGAAATGTTGGAGAGTGCGTTCACTCCCAACATTCCATTTTTTGGTTTGTGTGTGGCGAATGAAGAGTGGGGAGTGGGGAAGGGCTGACCTTGCACACAGAGCATTTGCTCCTCCCCTCCTCCAGCCTCACACACAAAGGGGCGAGAGATGGGAGAGGCAGAGAAGCAGAGAGAGAGGCAACAGGCAGGCAACGCCTTTCGTCCGCAATCCACTCACCCATCCCCAGCCCATCACGCCATAGCCAGCGCAGCTCTTTGTCCGCTGCATCCTGCATTTCGCTGGGGGCTGCTGATGGGGTGATGGGAAATTGGGAAAGGTCAAATCTCAATGCCTCTCCAGCGCATCCCCAGCAGATCTCCACTCTTCCTGCTGTGCAGTGCACCTAGCAATGCGCAGTCACAGCGAAACAGAGGGAGGTGGAACAGCGCGAACAAAGAACACAGAACAGAAGAGAGCACTCTTTTAGTCACTCTTCTCCTCCTCTGTCTGATCCAAGTTAGCCTGCCAAATGCTGCAGCCCACTCCCATCCACGACATCCACATTTTTGTCGTTGACAAATGGACGAGAGGCGTGGACAGGGGACTTTTTAGTTTAATTTTGAAATGTGAAAGTGGAGAAGAGAAAGGAATCGTTTTCGAATGTGGCACCATTCGATAGAGCTCGGCGAGCTGAATCGAAGGAGCGGGAGAGGCGAAAGATGTCGCGATTTTCGGAATTAAATTCACTCAAGGTATTTTTACATATACTACATAAGTAGCACATTCAAAGAAATAATCCCAAATTTAATTACTAGACCGCAAACTTTGTCGTAATTTTCGGAATCACATTTTTAACGCTGATTGAAAAATGAAAAGTAAATAAATTACATGCAAAAATCAGAGATTTGACGAAAAATCAATGCGCCATTTTCATTCAAATTTTGTAAGGCCTACATAGTACATAGCTCTAGAGCTTCATCCAATGACTAATCAATAGAAACTATTTAAAAGCTCCACCATCTCTCTTCTAGCTCTATTCATTCTTCATTGCCAATTTATGGCTTATGGCACGCCAAATTCTCTGGTCGCCTATCAACAAAATGCAAAGCCAAAAGTGTTTCCTGCGTGCGGGTGCCAGCTTTTGGCACTTTCTCGCGCAACAGGGCATTGTTCTCCTCGAGCAGCTTGATGTGCTTCTCCAGCATTCTCAAGTGGTCGCGTTTCGGCACAACAACTGGCCACTCCGCAACGCGCTGGAATTGCACACAAATCAATTTTTGCAGTAGTGATGTTGCGCCCGATCCAGAGAATCGCATATCTATCATTGAATGAATAGAAGTGGAATAATAGATAGTTTATGGCCACTTCTCCCCATGGTCGATTTCCTTTTTGGGTTTGTGGATTTCATTTTCCGGTGGATTTGAAACCTTTGAACCGGTTAACGGTTATAAAATAGTACAATAGTTTCTACGGATTTGGCACATGTTGTTCATTCTCTATATCGTATCGGGCGATTCTTTGTTTCGGTCGGACAGATGCAATACAATTCAAACATGTTGGTCAGTCGCATTGACAATGGACAGGACGGCCAGACTGGAAATCTCGTCCTTGTCTGTTGCGCTGTCCAGCTGCTGGTTTCCCATTTGCTGCTGTTCTCCAGCAGTGCAAACGTCTGCAGCATTCACCAAATCGAATTCGGACGAGACAGAGTTGGCCATAATGAGCTTTAACCTTTATCTTTTATCAATCAATAAAATCTTCTAAAAATTATTAAAATGAGTTAAGAACTTAAGAAGGTAAAATAAAATATAAAACGCCCCAAATTTGGCGCCAAAATTGGTTACTGCATAACTCTGTCCAGAATGATCAGACCTGCTTTTATTTTTGCATTCGATTCAGCTCTTATAGTGACACTTCGAATGAGGCCTTTACCCTCCCAAAATAAAGGGACTGACAAAAAAGCAAAAATAGACCAGAGGGCAATTCGTTGTATTGATTTTTTGGTTGTTCAAACACAAAGTCATTTCTATACTATCGTTCTAAACTTCATTTTTAGCGCCAAAAATATTAAGACAAAACATACCGTATAGGTGTACATTGGAAAACTGATTTCTTGGACTCATCACCGGAAAGATAGATTAAAGGAAGCTCGCGATGTCAAGCCTGAATTGCTTGGTCCAACTCGGACATTTTATGCGCTTCTGAAGCATCGACTCAATTAAACCCTTTAATAATAATAATTTATTCAAAGTTTTTGTTGTCAGAGTCAAGCCGTACTTCTACTCAATATTAATATCAATTTTAGATTATGAATACAGAAATGGAGAACAACAATTCTATCTTAAATAAACTTAGCTGCCTTTCCGTTGGAGAGTCCGCTGTTGATCAACCCCAGGCGGAAATGGAAGCGAGGTTTGGATTGGGCAATTGGATTGGTTTATTAAAGAAGAATTTTATCTTTTCCCAATCAGGTTAAACAATCGGAGGATGTGCAATGAATTAATTCATGAATTGTGCAAAGAAATTCCAATTGCGGAAACGTCAGAGCGAATTCTGCTGACCTCGTTCAACACCTACACCTATTTGGGGCCTCGACACCGCAAAATGGTTGGCCATTTGATTTTTAAAAATATGCTACATATTTGTGTATTTCAGCGGTTGATTTTCTGGGATGCAATCGCTTTCCTCAAAGCAAAATTGAATGCAAAGAAAAAGGTCCAAGTTTTTATTCGTAAACAACTGTGTCAAAATAAAGAGAGCGAGTCAATTGTGGTGGTGGGTTATTGAGCTCAAGACACTAATTCATTGATATTTTAACAGATCAATCAGAAGCAGTCATATAAAGAGTTCAAGTTGGAGACCAACAAATTTTACGTTCGCATCTGCAATAGAAACCACGTATGCGCTAATTGAATGCTTAATCTTTGCAATTTTTAGTCCCAAAATGAGATAAATATTTTTGGCCAATCCGAATGCGTCCATTCGTGCTACTTTTTGCGCCTAATCGCACCACTGCTTCGGCCGATTCAATTGCGTTTGGATCCGAACTCGCCGCGCATTCCCATCGAGGTGCTGGTCCGCTTCATGAACACACAGAGCGAATGGATTGATTCAATTGATCTTCCGGATTGTCAATTCAATTCTGAACCGATCTACGGGACATTATGGAAATACTACAAACTGCACATTTATGGAGCAAAAAGTCCATCCAATGCGCCAAAATTGGTTCACTGGCTCACCTCCAACAACAACAACGGCCAACAGAAGAAGTACCTTATTCTGGATCAGGACTTGCTTATTCGTGGACTAGCTTCGTTGATAGACGATCTCAAAAAGGTCTTTCAACACATCCTTGCATTTTCATAATATTTTATTTAAGGAATTCGCCTGTGCAACGAGCAAGAGTCGATTTGTTGTGCGTCTTGGATTGCGCCGGCGGTTGGATGAATTCACTCTGGGCAATGAATTGACCGGCGAAAGGCTCGAACTTCGCCTCAAGAATATCGCGTGCGTTTTCCACACCTACACATTGAGTCGTTTCCCGAACAATGAATTGGACGCCAACGAGAACGATTTCGCAGAATCGGACAATGGCATGACAAAAATTCGTTTGTAAGTGTCTTACCAGTGTCACCACGGATCTTTTGGCTATACAAATTAAATATTTCTGTCGTGCAATTATTCGAAGTCGATTTCAAATATCATTCGGAATCACATTTTTTAACGCTGATTTTATTCATTTCGCATTCATTCAATCTCCTCTACCCGCTGCTCTTAATTTTGCATTCATCCAATCCCCAACCCCCGCCGGTTTGTGGCATTCGCCAAATTGAGGTTTACGTTCAGTCCTCGCCAATTGCCACTGCTGCTGGTTGTGTCTCATCCCTCCCAGAGGAGATCTCCCCTCCGTCGGTCCGGTGTTCTATCCTAGGAGTTTGAATTTTGGAAAATTTAAATCAGGTTTTAAATTTTCAGGTACTGCACAGAGAAAACCACCCTGATTTGCGCCACAGAGCAAGGCCAAACATTTCTTGCTGGCCATTGATGGGGGAGGCTCATGCATTTTGGCAGGCCTTACGGTTTGATGCCATTTAAATTTGTTAAAAATTTCGATTTCCTTTTTAGACCATTCTTGAAATGGAGCGGCAGCTCAACGGGACAAACTCGCATGAGAGCTGTTTTGTCGGCGAATATTTTTCCCACCTTGGTGGCACTTCCGCTGGAGGGGTAAACATGAAAATTAAAAAAAATTTCAAAATAGAAACGTGATTCAAATTTAAAAAATCCTCAAAATTGAAACGTGATTCAAATTTAAAAAAATTTCAAAATAGAAACGTGAATCAAATTTAAAAAAATTCTCAAAATTGAAACGTGATTCAAATTTTAAAAAATTCTCAAAATTGAAACGTGATTCAAATTTTCATGGCGCTTTTCCCTAGATTGCTGCTTTGGCTTTCTCGATGGGCATGCCGGCTATT
>VAHH01001126.1:0-14285 GCA_013357305.1 Radopholus similis | reverse complement strand
CTGATTTGGATGTTGGACGATTTTTCCATTTGACATTTATGCATAGACGGATTCACATTTGACACAGTGTTAAGTTTATGTTTTGTAGCACTATTGCACGGTCTCGAACATGTTTCTTGTTACTTATATCGGAATTGGTATAAATTTTGGCGGACGACTAAAAACCCAAACGTCAAATCAATGGTTGCAAAATTGCTTCTGAACGCTCACTTATTGCGCTTACCTAGTGGCGATAGAATACCTACATATTTTTGTGTTTTATCTAGTTTTAATTTACAAATAAAGTATGCAACTCAAATTAATTTCATATCTTGTACTATAGGTAACGCCGTTTTTGAAGTAGAGAAACACCAAATGCAGAGAGTGAGAAAAAGAGAAATAAAACTACAAAAAGGCGAGAGATAAAGCGAATACCTAAGAATTTTTTCCAAAAAAAACATTGGAACCTAGCCTTCCGTGAAACAAGTTATGATTGGTTGACAATGAACGCACTATATTATCTTTATCTATTATGTTTGGCTGTTCTATATCTAGGTAGTTGCCAATTGCCATTCAATATTTGCACTTTTTCAGATCCAAATGGCCGATAAGCTAACTGGCAACGCACCTTACTACCGCACAGTTCCCTCGTCGCCGGAGCCAGACGAAGATGTTGTACTGTTATCCGACGGCGAACAAATGAGTCCAATGGTACGAGGCGAGAAACAAGCGGATAAAGGAGGTTTTGCCTTTTTAAAATTGGGGTCTAATTTTAATATGCACTAGCTGCAGAAGATGAAGAAGCTTATTTGCGGCGAAAACTTTTGGAGAAGAAGCGCGAAAAAGAGCAGCACATTGAGCGCAAACAGGAAAAGACTTCTTCCTCATCGGCAACAGCTACGACAAAACAAGAAACGGTTTTCTATTTTTTAAATAAATCATATAAAATAAAATACGCACGCATAAACAACGCTTTGCGCGTTCTGTTCCTTTTACACTTGCTTTTCACAGGAACGACCAAAACGAGAGCGAATAGTGTGGAACAGAGAGCAAGAGGACCGTGAAGTCAGAAAGGGCACAGCTTCATCCAGCAACAGCAGATCTGCACCTGTGACAGAGGAAAAGCGCACTCGCGGCGGCGAATCGGCACAAGAAAGAGATGTAACTAATGAAACCAATTCTTATTCCACTTCATCGATCTTATTTGAATTTGATTCAGTTGCGTCGAAAAGCCACCACAGCCGCCGCAAGTTCATCTCATCATTCTGGTCGTAGCGGCGGGAAAGAGCAGCACCGGCACCAGCATGAGCATCGCCATCACCACAAGGAGGCAAGAGAGCGCGAGACTGGGCGAGGCACTGCGGTGGCGCATGAGCAAAGGCGAGGCGAAGAGAAGCGACGCGATGATTTGTCGACGAAAAAGCGGACTCGCGAGCCGTCGAGCTCTTCGTCCGGCGAACGAAGGACCAAAACGACCAAACAAGAGCCGTCGAAGGTTCATTTGATAGGATTCAACCGCTTTAATAATAAAAAGTCCAAAATTTTAGGCAGTTGAAGTGGTGGACCGGGACGAGAAAATGGAAGTTGACGAGCACACGACTGAAGTGGAGGAAGTTCATCTGACGATTGTAGAAATATCACCGCCGGAGAAACAAGTTAGCCCCGAAGAGGCGGCGTCTCCGCAGCACAAGAAGCCAAAGAGATACTCAAAGTTCGAGAGCAGCCCTGAGCCCTCGGATGAGGAGGGGCTCGGCGGGCCGGAGACAGCAGAAGAGCGCTACTCGGCGGTGGACAAAGGTTTCGCGATTAAAATAAAATGCACCTTGTTCAAAGTGGAATCTGAATAAAAAGTGCTGGTTTCAGACTCCCCAATGAGCCATTACGACGAAGAAGCGCTGGAGGACGAAGATGGGGACGAGTTGGACGAGAACTTGCCGGAGAACAAGGAGTTCGAGGAACTGACAGAGGAGGAGAAGGCAGTGGTTCGATCCTTCCCGCGGAAGATCCACATCAGCCCCCGGTTCTTGCAGCTCTCGCCGGAGACGCTCAAAAAGAAGGAGGCGCGCTGGCAACAGCGTCTGGTTGCGCAGCTGCCCGTCTACTACCCGGGCATTTCGGGCTGTCGCAGTGTGGCCGAGTACGAGTGCCTGAACAAAATCTCCGAGGGCACTTTCGGCGTCGTGTACCGCGCGCAGAACAAGCGAACAGGTTCAAAAAAAGTACCTAACTAATTTCTCAACCAATGGGCTCAATGGCAGACGAGATCGTAGCGCTGAAGCGGCTCAAGATGGAGAAGGAGCACCAGGGGTTCCCGATCACGTCGCTGCGCGAGATCAACATGCTGCTCAAGTGCGGCTCCCATCCGAATGTGCTCAACGTGCGAGTGAGCGCACACACAATAGTCCAACCAATCAACAATGGGACACATTCAGGAGGTGGTGGTCGGCTCCAGCATGGACAAGATCTACATGGTGATGGACTACGTGGAACACGACGTCAAGTCCCTGATGGAGCTGATGAAGTCGCGCGGCAAAAAGTGGACAATCCGTTAGTCAATTCATTGCTGGTCCAATATAAATACTTATATTCCCGGTCTCATTTAAGCGCAAGTGAAAACCCTGCTGAGGCAGCTGATCTCGGGAGTGGCGCACATGCACGACGAGTTCGTGATCCACCGCGACCTGAAGACGTCGAATCTGCTTCTCTCTCACGCGGGCATTTTGAAGGCAAAATTATTAATTGCACCACCAAAAGTGCCCCATCTCTCTTTCACAGATTGGCGATTTTGGGCTGGCGCGCGAGTTTGGCGACCCGATCAAGCCGTACACGCCCATCGTGGTCACACTCTGGTATCGCTCGCCGGAACTGTTGCTCGGCGCAACGGCAAGAAAGCTGAACATTTTCAGCCCAAACCTAGCTCCTTTGGTCGATCCAATCGATTTTGACCGTTTTTCAAATGCAGCTCTACTCCACCGCGGTGGACATGTGGTCGGTCGGCTGCATCTTTGCCGAGTTCCTCAAGCTGGACCCGCTGTTCCCGGGCCGCACGGAGGTGGACCAGCTGCAGAAAATATTCAAGGTGCGTGTTTTTGAGCGATGCCTTTTCCACCGAATACATTCAGGAAGTCGGCACTCCGAACGAACAGATCTGGCCCGGCTGCACCCAGTTGCCGGGCATGAAGCACGGCGTCTGGGCGGACACGCCGTTCAACCAGCTGCGCAAAAAGTTCCCGCAAGAGCTGCCCGACGACGACGGATACGACCTGCTGAACAGGTGGGGGCACTCTTCAAGAGAATGCGTCGAATGGAGTCGACATTCGGTTCGGAGAAAATTTTTCTTACGAAAATTGAATCCAATGAACTACCTGATTTTCATTCGTTTTTTTTATTTTTTTCGATATGCGACTTTTTCGAAATTCTATACGATACTTTGAAAAATTCGTAAAAGTCCGGTGCCGTTGACTCTTCTTCTGCAAGTGCGGACCTTTTCCCTTTCAGATTGCTCGCCTTGGACCCGAGCAAGCGATTGGGCGCAGACGAGGCGCTGAGGAGCAGATGGTTCTCCAACGACCCAAAACCGCAGGATCCGTCCACCTTTCCAACCGTAATATTATTTCTTCGAACGTTTTTTGGATCATTTTTGCAGTGGCCCGCCAAAAGCGAGCAGAACAAGCGACCGCCTAACGAGCCGACGGCGCCCAAGAAGCCGGTCGGCGGCTTCACACTCAAATTCGATGCGCCAAAATTTTGAAGACCCTACACATTTTGTTGCCTTTTTGATCTTCTTTTTACATTTGAAATTGAAATCCAAAAACATCGTTAATAAACGATTTTGTTTGATTTTGCTCTTCGATTTCTTTCAAATCACTCTTCTTCCGATTTTATGTTTCGCCCATAAAAGCGCGTTCCAAGCAGCCCCAGAGGTCCCCGCACAGAATTGAAGAAGAAGAGGAGGAGAAGGATTCAATTTCCCCTTTCCCAGGGGATGTGGCTGGGCGCAAGATTAGGAGCGGGGCTGGGATCCACGCCGATTAATTTTCGGGTTGTTGCGCGCAAGGAAGTGAATGACACGAGGCGCGCGCACAAGGCCCGCGCCTCCCAAAATGACGGGCAAAGTCAAGGCCTTGTGGTCCTTCGCTGCGGCTGACCCCAAAAATTTTGGGGCGTTCTCACCCCGGGACTGGGTAATTTGTGCGCCACCGACGAAGTCAGTCGGTCACTTTGAAATCTGAACGCATCCGACAACAGAGGGCATTCATTGTGTTGTGTGACTCGACCAAAATTCAAATTTTGCCCAAACCATTCCACTTCAAAATAAACCTTTTTTGGGCGATGCCGTCATGGGTTGGCTGGCGACTTCCTCCTGCCGTTCCGCCGCTCGAGCGCGCATTGGCCGCCGCGTGCGTGCGCTGGTGCCGCCTGGTCGCGCGTCATCCGTGGCCCTTCATCGTGCTGCCGCTGCTCAGCACCGCCGCACTCTCCACCGGCCTGTTCTGGCGCTTTCGCGTGGTGCGCGGCGTCAACTATTTGTATTCGGCCCTGGAGGCGCCGTGGAAGCGGGAACAGCGCGTGCTGTTGGCCCACTGGGCGAACACTGATCAGCGCTTCTACCCGGGGTGAGAACCGGACCACAGAAGGGTTTCCATTTTTTCGATCGATTTTATTCCTTGTTCAATAATCATTGCAAAAATATTGGTTCGATGGTCAGTCACCATTCAGGAGAGACGCCCTTTTGCGCCCTGGCCTGTTCATCATTGGCACAGCGCGCGACAATGGCAGCGTGCTACGGCCAGCGCACGCACTCCAAATGCGCCAGTTCATCGACTGGCTAGTCACAGTGCCCCTCAAATGGCCGAACAGCGGAGGTAAAAGGGGCGAGGAAATTGACAAGAAAAACGGTACTAATATTTTGGGCAAAGGGCACCACAGCAACAGCAGTTCACGACACTTCACGTACAGCGACGTCTGTTTGCACTTCCCGCCGGGGCAATGCTTCGCCAACGGCGGCGCTCGTCTCGTGGCGCAGATGTTCGCCAGCCCACACAACGCCACAGTCTCGTTCCCCAGCTTTCGAGTCCCGCTGGGCATGGAGTCGAACAGCGCCGCCGCTGCGTTGGACCTGGCGTCCACACTGGGCGGGGCGGAACTGACTGCGGGGGGCACGTTGCTCGGCGCCCGTGCTTGGATGCTCTGCTTCCAGCTCAGACAGCAGCCGTCGGAGAGCGTCCTACTGAGCAGGTGGGGGCCAAACAACCGCCAGATCACCTGATGCTTGGGCAAGGGAAATACATAATAGGTATGCACTATTTGGTGGAAACTTACCACGATATAATTTTGTTGAAATAATCCTCAATTCTTTTCAAAGCCGTATGGTTGGAGAATTTTAGTGAATTTGAGCAACGCGTGAGCGAGCTGATTCGCCGAGGCAAGGCGCCCGCCCCTCTGCTCAATCTGGCCTACTACCACTCGGGCACTTTTGACCTGGGTGCTTCGATTGTTGTCCCAACCTCCATTCATCAACTGTCATATTTTCCAGAACTGGCTGAAAATGCTGTCCAGCTGGCGCCCAAATTCGCCGTTACGTTCGCTCTGCTGGTGCTCTTCGCCATTCTGTGCAGCTTTGACCTGCTCTGGGTGCCCGTGCCCGTGCCCTTCTCCCGCTCCCAGCTGCACCTGCCGGCCGTCGACTGGGCCAAGTCCAAGCCGCTGGTCGGCCTCGCCGGCGTGCTCAGCACACTGATGGCCATCGCTTCGGCGACCGGCGCCCTGCTTTGGGCCGGCGTCACTTTTGTCGACATGTGCTCTGTGATGCCATTTCTGTCGTTGACCATCGGTGCTGATGAGTGACTGGAATTGATTGGCCAATCGATTGGCTCCGACCGTTCAGGCATCGACGACACCTTCCTGATGTTGGCCGCCTGGCGTTCCACTTCTGCCGCGCTGCCGATGTACGACCGAATCGAGCGGTCAATGCGCCATGCCGCCGTCTCCATCACAATCACTTCTCTGACGGATGCGCTAGCCTTCCTCATCGGCTCCATCGCACCACTGCCCGCAGTGATCTGTAGGTTTCGCAATTTCCAAACGGTCCGATTAGGACGCCCACTGCCTTGGTTCTGGACGGAGGATTATTCTCTCCGTTTGTCAGATTTCTGCTACTACTCCGCATTGGCCATTCTGTTCATCTACGCGCACTTCATGACCATGTTTGTCGCCGTGCTGGCCATCCAAGGCAGCTGGGAGGAGCGCCAGCGGCATTGTCTATTCGGCTGCCGCACAGTGCCCGTGGTCGCCGATGTGGCGCTTCGCCACCGGCGCTCGCTGTTCCATTCGCTGCTGCAGTCGGGCTCTTCGTCCTCCTCCACGACGCTGTCTTCCTCCTGCCCTTCGGCCGCTGAGCCGGAGCAGCGTCAGCACTGGTCCCAGCGCTTCTTCGCCTCCCTGTTCGTGCCATTCATCGCCCACTGGGCTGTCCAGCTGGTCGCATTTGCCGCTCTGTGCGCCTACGTGGCGCTGGCCACGGTCGGTGTCCACCAGCTGACCATCGGATTCAAAGTGGGAAAAGAGAAGAAACCTTCAGTCCCCCACTGCTGAATATGGGTTCTTTTCAGCTCATCAACATTGTCTCTTTCGACCATCGGGTGCGCCACTTCCTCGAACTGCGCACTGAGCTGTTTGCGGCAGACGTGAATCGGTGAGAGCGGAAGAATAAGGAGCATTTTGCTTCTCACTTCTCAGGCTCGACATTGCCGTGCTCCGGCCCCCCAACTTGGGCTCTCTGGCCCAACGGGAGCCGTTCCTCCGGGCAGTTGCGGAATTTGAACAGCTCGGCCAGTGCACTCTCGGAGGGGAGGGCACCGAATTTTGGTGGCGCCGGTGGCACTCGGAGGCGCTGCGCAACGGGCACAACCAGAGCTTTGCCAACATGGACTTGGACCCCAAAGTGGGAACGAATGAATGCGAAACGTTTTTTGTATTCGAATTCCCAGACCTTCCTGTCCACACTGCGTCCGTTCCTGCGCGCCAATCCGGCCTTCGACTACGACATTTTGCGCAGCAGCCAGCAGGACGGGATCCGCGCATTTCGCTTTTCGGTCCAGCTCAGGCCCTTCCCCAACGACCTGGCGCTGCTGGAGTGTGCCCGGAGGATTCGGTCCGAACCGGGGGAGCACTCCCAAGTGCCCCTCTAAAGTGCCCCCGTTTGCAGGGCCATTTGCGCCAAACACTCCAAATACGCACTCTCCTCGTATTCGCCCCTCTGGAACTTGGCGGACCAATTCGAAGTTCTTCGCGCCCATTCTGGGGACTTTTATCGTTCCCCCGCTTTTGCACAGATCATTTGGCCGCAGACCATGCAGGACCTGTACATTTCAGTGGGTGGGAAGTCCTATTTATGTTGGCGCTTTCATTTGTCTGCTGCACAGGTGTCATGATGTTCGTCTCCCTTCTGATCATCCCGCGTCCGTTCTGCGCCTTCGTGGTTGCGCTCAACATTCTCTCCATTGGCTTCGGCGTGATCGGTGCCCAATGGACTGACTGTTTTCTTCAAAAGATTAAACGCCCATTTCCAGGCTTCATGCCCTACTGGGGCGTCAATTTGGAGTGGGCTCTCTCTTGGGGGGTTTCAGTCCTCCCGTTTGGCCCTTTCAGCGCCACCTCCATGATCACGATCGCAATGAGCGTCGGCTTCAGCGTGGACTTTGCGGCGCACATCACCTACGCGTACATCTCCATTGCGGAGGGCGCCGACAAACTGGGCGGAGAGCGGTCAGTCGGAACTGGGGAATTGAAGAGAATGGGCGTTTGAATGCTGAATTGAGCGCTCAGGGAGCCGCTGGAGTGCCTCAGGGGTGCACTGGCCTCGGTCGGGTGGCCCATCAGCCAGGCAAGGTGAGAGAGCCCGGCACATGCCGTTTGGCGACGACACTTTTTGGGAGCCATTCAAAGAGATATTGATGGGCCAGAATCTCGGGCCTGCTCAGTTTTGATCAAGATGTGGGCAAACCCCCCCCCCCAAAAAAAAATCATTGATTTTTCAAACATTTGGCCATACCCACTTAAAGCGCTGTTGCAGTCGGAAGCTGAAAATAGCCTTTGGATTTGGATAGAGCACTACTCTTTGGGCTTCCAATGGCATTTTAGCCTAATCCTTAGTCCGAATGCTCCCAATTTTGGACCAAAAGAGATCAACCGATCAAAATGTGAGCGAATCGGTTTCAGTCTCTCGGTGCTGATCGGCATTTTTCCGCTGGCCACCATCGACACCTGGATCATCCAGACATGCTTCAAGACGTGCTTTCTGGTGAAAGTCCCAATTCCTGTTCCAAATGTACTTATTTTCTGCAGGTGATTCTCTTCGGCTGGGTGCACGCACTGGTGTTTCTGCCGCTGGCGCTGATGCACTGCCATCGGCTGGCCCTCTTGTGGCCAGCCGGGAGGAGGCGGCGGCAGCCGCCCAATGTTTTCTTCGTTCTGGGCCATCAGCAGTTCCGAAATACCAATAAATAAGCGGCAGATTGGTTAGGGTGGTCAACATTGGGAGGGTTTCTCTCCCCCCAATTGGCGGCACCCATTCTAATAAGTAAGACTCTCCATTCGGATATACTCAGTCAGACAGTCTGGATGGAGACGACTAGCCATTTTGATCCCAATGAGAAGAATTATTAAATGGCACAAAATGTCTTTTCAAAATGTACAAATCCGGCTCAATCCCCCCGCTCAGCGTTTGCCGACACACCAATTTTGGCACTGCTTCTAAACCGGCAATGCCCTTTTACTGATGGACCAACGTCGGATTTTGAACAAATCCGCGTTTGCCTTTGCGCCTTCCAATGACATCACATTTTGCGATTGGTCTGGCGCTCTTTCCGGTGTTGAATGCCAGAAATAAAATGGCATTCATTGCCGAGCCACTCGTGGCCCAGACACTCATTCGTTCGTCCCCGGCCGAACACAATTTCCGCAATTATGCGACCATTTCGCGTGCCCTTTGGCCATCCGTCCGCTTGTTTTGTTCGCGAGACAAGGACACGGCCAATTGGCGGAGGGGAGGGCTCTTGATTGCGCACGCGAAAATTTAATTCCGGTCCACAGATGTCGGTCGGTCGGAGGGCAATTTGGACAGCGCAAGTGGCAATCTCTCCGCCGCCCACGGCACTCTTTGTGCCGCAATTTCCGGACATTGTTTGTTCCGACCCGCGGCCCAAAAAGTCAGAGTCAGAGCACTCTCATTGCCCGGTTGTTGCACTCGACATGCACTTTTGGGCGCTTATGGAATCGTGGCTTTGTGGCTTCTGTTGCTCGTCCATCAAAATGACATGTACCTAGGATGCCTTGCGTAAGGTTAGCCGACATTTGGGGATGGATATAGGCCGATCCAAAATTAATCTGGACAAAGTTATGCCTCGCTGTAGCTCCTACCGCAACACGGCAGATATGCATGACAACATTTGGCACTCATAACTTGGCCCAAAACTCCAAAATGACCAGATCGGCCTATATCCTCAAATGTGTTTGGACGTTGCGTAACATTCCAACCTTGCCAATTGGATGGATGTCTACCGTTTGGGCTTGGGCAGTGGGAAGTCCATTTCTATCGTTTCCGATGATTCAGTTGGACGAAAAGCGAACGCACAAACAAACGCGGTAGCTTTCCACCAGAGACAGATTCAACTGGGAAGCAGAGAAAACGCAAGATAACGACTCTGTGGCCACTGGCCAGTGTCAAAAACGAACAAATTACGGTTAATTTTGAAAAAAGATGAGTGAAAATTGACACAAATTCGACCTAGTTGGTACAAAAGATCGTAACTTCGTTCATTTTAATTGTTTTCAATAAATTTATTGTGTTAAAAGCCAATAAAATGGGCTTTACAACGGCACCAAAAACTCCAGTTTGGCTGAATGGTTCAGCAGTTCTGCTAGTGCCAACATGTACTATATGTTGTATGGTCGGTGTCCCGAATGGGGGTGTCCCGAGCCCCTGTCTGCTGTCTGGTGACTCTATTTTTGGTCCGTTTCTGAATTCTGCGTCCATTCCCTTTGGGATTTGCGTCAGTGCCCACATTCTGTGCCGTGGACCTTCAAAACCCGAGGCACTGGGAACCATCCAAATGCGGGGTTTGTCGTTCAAAAATTGCAAATTTGAGACTCTTTTTCGCCCCCTTTGGTGTTCCAAAGCCTGAGAGTTGCGTTTTTGTGCGTACAATTTTCGCGTTTTCATTTTTTCAGCTACAAATTTGCGCTATTTAATCACTCTCAATTCCACCCAAAAACAGTCCCCCCATTGTCGAATGTATTAGGTGCCTTTTCATTATTATATTTTAGCTTTTAGGCATTTTAAATTACTCACAGTTCCCTAACAAGTCATTCGAAAAATAATTGGATTGCTTCTTCGGCCCCAAGGGCCCCTCGCCAACGGATTGAGTCTCTCCGGTCGGGCGATAAGAGGTCCCAACACAAAAATAGCACGCCAAAAGGGGCCCTCCCTCTCCACCGCCAGTCGGGGCCACTCATTCCCAAGGATGCAATCGCCCAAACGTCATTTTCGGGTCCGAGGCTCTGCAGAAGAGGAGAGATAACTAGATACCCAAGTCCTTCCTGTTCCGCCCAATTGACATTTGGCCATTCGCAGGAAATGGCCTAGATCACCAACAAACAAAACAGCGAACGGAGAGAAAGAGAGAGCCCCAAATGGGACACTAAAACAGGGGCTCAGAACACCACATCTAGCATTTGAAGGTCCAACTTAAATTGTAAATGCGTCACTTTTCCGTACAGCTGATTCCGAATTCCAAACGCTTTATCAGCCAAAGCCAGAACCCAGAACAGACCAACGAGCGCATTACTACTAAAATGGCGAGAAAAAGCCAGGGCCATCTAAGCCCAGCTTACTTAGCTTAGCTTATTACGTCTAAGCCGACGAACTCTGGCACTCCCCTTTTCTTCGCACGTGCGTCCTCAATTTCCAATTGCCGTTGGAAGACAATCTATTGTAAATATTAAAATCGTTTCCCCCAAAAAAATAAAAAAAGAACCGTATCCCCAAAAAACTGCATCTATTTTTTTTCTGTGTTGACGTTTCCCAGAACGAGGAGTTGAGGACACGGGGAAAGCGGAAAACAAAAAATGTTCACTTCTTGTCCCAACATTTTGTAATGATTTGGATAATTGTCGTCTGCCCCCACTCCCACCGCTGCAATTTGGCCAATTGTGCCGCCGCGCAATGGCACTTCCCAGCTCTTTTTCACTCGCTTCCGTCCCCTGTCCCCACTGAATCCTTTGGCATTTCGTCTAATTTATTGGCCAAATCCCGGCCAATTTACGTCGAAAAAACATTAAGTTTGGCCAAATACTTGGCCACAAAATCTAAGACACTTCGGCATATCCATTCATTCTTAATGTTCAGTTGATTTTAGCATTTCGCGTGCTCATTTGTGCCTTTGTGTGCTCTCTCCTCGCAAACTTTAAGATTCACTCCAATCTCCAATCCCTAATGCACTACATTTTGCGTACTTTTGTGCCCAACAACTTACTTAATTCGCCGCCAAATTTGTCTCCGTTTTGTGACCGAAGCCACGTGATGTGTTTGGTTGGTGCGGTGCTTCGAATTTCAATTCTCAAACGACGGCCCAGAGTGGCCATTAGCCGAAGAAGTTTCCCCTAATCCGGTCGCTCTCCCCCTTTGGCTCATTTTCCGCCACTTGACTCTGAAATTTGGGTCCAAACGGCGCATTCTGAGAATGCGCCAAATCCCAACATCTCATCATAATCACATAATCATACTTTTTGTTTGGCCAAATGTGCACAGGAGGCGTAAAATCGTCGAATGTCTGCACAAATTCCGGTGGAAACACTAATGAGGATGGCCAGACCGTTAGAATGGCTTTGACATGGTGCACATAAGTATCAACTCAGTCAACGCTCAAGCCCCGAATCCCTTTTGTCCAACAATGTTCCGTCGTCCAAATGAGCGCTCCGATGACCTGAAATAAGTGTTCGTCCCGTCTTCTGTCGGCTCTTCTTCCGCCGATAGGTGACGTGACATCGATTTTCCAATTACCACTTTTCGGAATTCACTACCACGACAACACTGTTTTTATCACTTTTCCTACTCACCAAAATTGGGCCTAAATAGGGCAAGCCAACAGTAAGTACATGGGCATTTGGCAGACAAGTGGAGATACACAGTACCTATGCACAGTCATAGGCCAGTAGAGGAAAGTGATATTTAATATTATCTTTTTTACTCTCCTCTGCTGGCCGGTCCCCTTCCTCCCTCTGCGCCACGTCATCCCCATTCCCATTCTACATTCCCCCCGACAGTACCCACAACAATGTTTGCGCTCTGTCACACGGCCCCCACAGCACTGGTCCCCCAAGTTGGGCGGAAACGGCCGAATGGCGTGTGCCCGTCTTATTTCGCCGGCGGCACAGATCTCCAATCTCTGTGGGGGCAGTTGTGGGAATTCATTAGTGCCCAGAGGCAGCAGTGTGCTCTGTTGTGAGCCGTTTGTTTGTCCTCTCCGCAGACAGATTAGCCTCCGGAGGCGGAGGCACTCTGTTGGACAAAGCGCCTTCCCCCCCTGCTGAAGCCCTGTGCTGCTCAGTTTCAAAGTTTCAATCCCACGCAATTTTGGCGTGTCCCGAAGGGAAAAAGTGCCCATGGTGTGTGGGGAAAACCGCTCCAAAAAGGGGCACATTGCCCCCACCTTCCTCCCATCATTAGGCATTAATACACAATGTTTGTTGGCCCCAACGGCCAAAAGTGCGAATCATTTGTGCACACGAAATGGACTCTCTCATATTCGTTGGATAAGGGGGCAACAGAATAGACCCAATTACATAATAATTAGCTCAAAATGGCCATGATTGGCCACCTTTTGGCAGAGAATTGGCCATTAATCTGTCCGAGATTTGACCCACCAATTACCAGGAATTTGCCACGGCCGACATTTGTTTTTTTATTCTTTTGGGCGTTTTCTTTTCCCCCAAAAGTGGCCTCAGAAGAGTGATAAGAAACTGTTTGCCCAAACACTTTGATTTGAACAAAATGCCCACAACTTGATCAGCTGCACAACGCCAGTTTTACAATTATTATATTGAAAAGTGGTCACAACGAATTCAAATAGTTAAGACATTATTTGACTTGACTTGTTTTGGCACCAATTTGTTTTGCACAAAAAGAGGGAACAATTGGCTCGTACCCAATTTCGAAATTGTTCGAAAACTCGAATGTTCCAATTGTGAGGGTATTGTGCACACTATCTGTGCACAATAATTGACTCTGGGCCCAAGTCAAGTTTATTGGGGACAGTCCCTTTGCATTGCCCCAATTTGGGGTTCCCACGGCGGTCCAATTCGGACAGCGGAGTCTCTCCCACGCGTTGTTCGCTTGCTTTGCGCGTTTTCCCACCAGCCAAGGGGCAAATGGGATTTGTTCCAAAGCCCCAATCAAGTTGCGCCCAAACGCAATTTAATTTGGCACACACAAGTATTTTCGCACAGTTTCTGCCCAAACGAATTTAACTACAATATCTCCGCAACTCAATTTGCATAAATTCGGCGCAGGAAATGCCGTCGGCCGGCAGACCAGTACCATTTCCCAAATTAGGCAGCGGAAACGGTTCATTTGAGAGACCACACGGGAACAACCCCCAAAGGGGAAGGAGCCAAAGAGGTCCTGAACGATTGGCCAAAAATGCCCATTGGCTCCGTTTTTGTCAAGTTTTGGCCAAAAAAGGATTCAAAACTCGGCCGATTGGTTGGGCTGGCCAGGAGCTGAACAGATCATTGGACCGGGGCACTCTTTGGGCACCTTCATTTCAATCGAACCGTTCCTGTTTTGCCCATGTATGGGCTCTTCAGATCCCCCGAACCGTTCATTCTCCGGACTAACACAGAAATTAAGAGTTTTCGCTTCGCCAAAATGTTGTCGTTTCTGGCTGGCCAAACCCAAATAATGAGAGCGGAGAAAACCGCGTGCCATTCGCCTCGTTCTCTAATGCCTAAAAACGAGGGAGACAAACATTCAAGAACATGCCCAAGAGCAACTTCTGCCAAACCCACGTTCCCGCACTCCGAAAATGTTTGGTCCCTTAAGGTGCATCTCTCCCGTCGGGAGTGGGACTTCCATTTATGGAGGCTCAGAATCAAAAGATTGTTCGAGATTATGGCGGGAGATTAAGTCTCACGCGAACTATAATGCCCCAAATTCAAATTCCCACCAACCCCCGATTGATGTTCGGACCAAAACCCTCCAAAACCCTCAGAAGCCCCACTCTCCAATTGCCCCTCTTGGGGTTGCT
>VAHH01001125.1:0-14285 GCA_013357305.1 Radopholus similis | reverse complement strand
CCGACTTTTGGAGATAGAGAGGCTGGTTTATTTAATTAAAATTAAAACAATAACCAATTATTGAATGCCACTACTTTAGTTATCAGTGTTCAGCGCACTTTTACCATTTGATTGTGATTGCGGCGCTAAAATCGCATCCAAGAATCAAGGAACTCATTGGAGTTGTGCGACAATGGGTTGTGGGGACTCACAGATCTACTTTGTCTGATTTGTTAGGACAATTCCAAAAAGCTGAGGATCTTTTAGCATGGCCGGTTTATTATATTCGAATTCTTTGCGTAACAGGTAATATAAATTATGTTAAAAAATGAGAAACTATCCATCAAGGCTTGGTGCTGAGACAGCGGAGAAGTTGATTTTGATTAAGGCAAACTTGAACAAGCTGCAGCTAGCCCCGGCAACAGAACCAGAAATTGAAGAATTAGAAATGATCGAGGAAGAGATAAAGGCAGATGAGGAGCTTGAAATTGCATAAATCAAGTATTTTAATCTTAAATGTTTATGAAAATCTGCTCTTTTGAAAATTTTTCTTATTTATTATACAATTTGGCAAAAAACCGAATTAACCGGAAAACCGGAACCGAAAACCGGGTCAATCGGAGAAACCGAAACCGAAAACCGAGGGGAGGAAAACCGGCAAAACCGAAAACCGGGGTACCCGGTTATTAACCGGGAGTGAACTACCCTACCCCACATCAACAGCATCACGACTACAATTGTTGTGCGCGGAACAGATGAGTATTTTTGGCGGAGGCCTTGGATCTTATGATTGCGAAAGAAAAGGGAAATAATGTCTGACTGACGTGTGCCGTCGCACTTTTTCGGGAACATTGGAGACAATACAAATACACTCAATCGCACATTATAATCAAAAACATAGTAAACTTGATAAACAGTTTGATATGAATCACGAGATGCAATAAAATAACAGTGTCCAGTGGAGAGAGCTCCAGGGGTGGGAGAGTGAATAGGGTTGTTCACTCCCGGTTAAACGGAACCGGAACCGAAAACCGGAAAACCGGGGTTTTTGATGAATTAACCGAAACCGAAAACCGGGTCCCAAAAACCGGCGATAACCGAAAACCGGGGACCCAAAACCGGCGGTTTTTCGGTTAAAGCACCCCTAAGAAATGGACTTTTTTGAAAATTATAAATGAATATAGTAGTTCGATTTTTTGTTCATTTTTGGCAAAGAACACTATGCCAATTCCATAATTCTGCACATTTTATGTTCTACTATATTCTAGATTCCCATAGTTCTAGATCATAATTCATAATACAATGTACTATTATACATTGTACATAGAGAAAGAGAGGGTAGTTGTTTGAGTTTGAGGGGCCATAACTCAGCCAAAATTACGGCTAAGAAAGTGAATGAGATTTCATTGGAAAGCTCAAAGTGTGCACCCTATCCAATGACCTGTTTGTTGTTCAGCTGGGTTGGCCAAGAATTAGCAAAGTTAGTTTGAAAAATATTTTTGTAAGCGTGAACTTAACCATCGAAAGGAATTGTATGAAATCATGAGCGGGATAAGCCGATCCTAACGATTGGAATTGGAACCCTGATATAACGGCGGCAAAAAGCTCTGTTAACAGCTCTATATTGCATAAATTGGACCGGACATTTAAAATTGAATGAAAATGTTGTACTTTTTGAAAATTTTTCTTATTTATTATACAATTTTGCCAAAAACCGAATTAACCGGAAAACCGGAACCGAAAACCGGGTCAATCGGAGAAACCGGAACCGAAAACCGAGTTATTAACCGGGAGTGAACTACCCTAAGAGTGAACATTGGGGTGACTTACCCCATCTAATCGTTTATAGCTGCTCTCATTTTGGGTTTTTTGGAGAGCAAATGTAATGAAATTGTGTCGCTGTGATCTGAATAGAGAGACTCCATTTTCGAATTTGCAATTTAATTGGTGTTTTCAAAATTTTGACCAATGCGGTAGTTATCGTCTCGGTGTCTGATCATTTGGCAAACGCCTTTACAAAGTTGACCTGAAAACGATTTACGGGAAGCAAGAGGTGCGCATCTTCCTTATGGGCTGTTACTTGTTACAAACTGATTCCCATAAAGAATATAGCAATGCATTTTTAAACGACGAAATTTTGCTTCACTCTTCGGTGGGGCTAATGATTCCATTTTTAAATTCACTAATCGATAATCGTTGCACCATATTCGGTATAATAAATAATAATTGCATTAGGCTTTGGTCGAAAGTTCTTGACAAAAGGTGCTTTTGGTTTTCCAAGAGTTGTCGGACAAATTTAGGAATGCCCTTTTTTCCGACGTATTTTGAATGAAAAAACCATTGATGTGAATGTGATTCCCTATCAACAAATGGATGCCATAAATATTATTTGCAGAATTTGTGTGCATATTGATTTAATAAATGATTACAACTACATAAAATATTTGAATTGCTGCATTCACAATATTTGAATGAAAGGAATTTACGGGATGTAAAAGAGTCACTCTGCTCTGCAGCGCTATCTCCGCTCTGTTAGTGTCCCTTTTTACGAAATGGCTGCCCAAATGCCGAAATAGCAAGTGACCGGATGTCTCTCATATCTTTTTGTGGTGAGTTTAGTCAATATCGTTTATTTGAAATATTACATGCCCAAAACATCAGGGAAGAGCTAAGATGGTTGTGGACCTCGTGTTTGCATTTGTAATCGCTTCATTTGTGCTCTACGTGGCCCTGTGGTTGGTGATCCGCTGCCGAAAGGCCACTGGCGAAAGCGAGGACACTCTGATGGAACGCCATCGTCGCATTTTCCGTTCCATTTTCTGCATCCTGTGCATCAACCTGGGCGGATACGTGCTCATCTGTTGTTCCCTCATCATTTCTTTCTCCTTTGCCCCCGACTCCCCAGTGACAGTTTGGTTCTCCCTGCTGCCAGCCGGAATCCTAGTCAACATCAGCGCAACCTCCAACGGACCAATCCTGTACTGGACCAGGTGGGGGAACAAAAACAATAAATTGAGTTAGTTGGGACTCTTCCAGTGAGGAGTACCGCACCGCATTCCAGAAGGAGATGTCCCGACTCAAAAAGATGCTGTGTCGCTGCATTTCGCGGCAAATTCATCCAAACCCCCACAGTTGATGTAATCTAAAAATTATAGAATATTCAAAATTAAGACAATTGTGTTGGCCAATATTTGATGCTGTTGTTGCCCAATCAATCAAATTTGCAGTGCCCCATTAATTTGGGGCAAACCAAGGCTGAGTATGGGGCAAAGGCAAAGGCAAAAAAACAAAAAGAAAACCCACAACGGAAATATTTTGAATGTGAAACCCAAAAAGCATGCTTCCATTTGGGCATAAAAGAGAGGCGCATTCATTGCAAATTGCACCGATTGAATTCCCTTTGTACAACACATTTTGCAAAGCATTTATTTTTCATTACTTCAAACGAAATGCCGTTCCGAAGCAGCACCCCCGCCAACACCGTTATTTGCCTGTGTTTGGTGGTCCTAGTTGCTCTGTTTTCCCCGTCCCATTCCGCCGGATGTTGCGGCGGCTGTAAGCGAGAAACAACTAAATTTTGGATGTTCAGAGAGTGTTGACGGTTCTTTAAAACCAATATTTTTGGAAATTGTGGTAATTTTCTTCAAAAGTTTCAAAAGAGAGGCAGTCCTCTACGTTTTTGGGTCTAAAAAAATGGTTCCTGATTATTTTATTTTATTTTTTCTAAGCTCAACTCGATGAGTAGCCGCCATTTCTACAAATAACGTTTTCTATGTTCCATAAGGGGAATTTATATTTGGTATTTTAATGAAAATCTGAATGAATATCACGCAAAATATGCAGTCTACGCCTCTTCAGGCATTGTGTAAGGGAGAGTTGTTGCTGTTCCCCAAAAAGACAGGCGCACTCTGAACATTGTTGGCTCCGAGCACGATCTTAGGGTGTCGCTGGCCTGGAAATGGCCGCTTTTAGTCAGCATGGGCGATGGTATGAAGACATCTTTTTAGTTGCCAACAGTCATATGTTCCTTGGCAACAACGATTTTTCCAAATTATTTGGCATATAGTTTTTTCGCAGCCAAATGGTTTCTTTTCGCTGCCATCGAATTGGTTGGAGTCGAGAGGAATCGAATGAGCTATAACACATGTTGATATGAGCATTCTAAACCGAAATCAAATTCGATGGCGGCGAAAAAGAACCATTTGGCAGCGAAAAAACGACGTCCAAATTATTTTAAAAAAATGCTGTGCGCACTGAGTGGATTTGAACTTGGCGCTTGTATGGCTATGGCTAATCTTTCTCTAGTGCGACATTGCTGTGGCACTAACCACTCAGCCACACAGACCAATTGAAGGGACCATCTTTGGAAGTAAATAGCAGGGGTCGTTCTTTTCTCTTGAGTCCGAAAAGCGAAAATACTTAAAAGATGAACACTCAAAAGTATGTTCTGATGGTAAATATATTATCCCCTCTTGACGCATCAATTGTGGCGCTGAATTGTGGTGCTGTGCCAAACGGCCCTGGCCTGCCCTCTGTACAGCTGTTGGACCAGCGTTGTGCTGGTCCCTCCGCTCTCCCAGTGCAAGACATTCCCAATTGACAGGCGCACCTGCTTGCTGGCCCAGAGCAGGAACCTACATATATTAAAATAATATTAGAACCAAGTTGTGTGTTGCATTATTGTATGGGACTGATCATGCGGGCAGAAAAACGTAAACCAAGTCCATGAGCAACGGGTACAACACGTAGCCGGCATAAATGACTGAGAGGCTGTCCGTGCTGGAGAGCACGTAGTTGAGCACCTAAGGACATCGATGGATCGATTCCCACATTTGTTTTGATTAAAGCTGCACAAATGAATCAACAAATCAAATTGAATTTATTTTTTATTAAACTTATGATTGGACACAATCGTGGTGATGAATTATAATTTCTAAATCAACAGATTTATGGGTTTAAATTTTAAAATAAAGCACATTTTTTATGGAGTGAGCAGCATCAAAACATGAAATGATATCAAATCACAAAAATACACAAGTCCCTCTTCAGCCATTGTGATTGACAAAAATGTTGATTTAACATTTAACTCCCTTTTCATAATTTATGAATTTCAGTTACTATTTTTATCTTAATTTTTTGTCAAATGTCTCATCTGTTGATGAATTTTAATGCAATATTTGGAGCTAAAGTTTAACCAAACAATTGGCGCAACCATTTCATGGGGAGAACCTCTTTTAATTGACCCAAAGAGGATGTGATTGATCCAGTATAGTGATTAATGGTGATCTCTAGACTGATCAACGTGAATTTTTTGATAAAAATTGTCAAAAATGTCCCCTAAAAGGTCCAGTTGTGATCAATTTTTTTGTATCAATCGCTCTTGATCAGTGATCACCAATGATCAACAGATCAACTAAAATCAATGGTCAGTGTGCCTCTGATCAATCATGGACTCGATTGCACTCCGTGCACAGTTTTTTGCCCCCCTTCTTCTCCGCATCCACTGCGTCCAATTTGGCGTCCAACTTTTGCGCAATGTGCTCCCTTTTCTGTTCGTAAAGTGCCCTTAGTTCGTTCCATTTCTCCTCCAAAGCCATTTGCATCGCCTTTTGAGTGGCCAATCGCTCGTGAAAACGCAACCTCAGCGTCCAGTGCCTCTAAATAAACTGGACTGAATTTAAATTATTTTATGCTTTGCATCGAAGAAGTTAGTTGCCATTTTGTGGACTCAGTCCTGTAAAATTGATGGCCCGTAGCATCCAATTAATATTTGCATATTTTAAAAGCTTAAAACTATCAAATATCTGACAAAAGCCAAATTTTTTAACTTCCATAAAAACGAATATATTCTTCACAGGTTCCCGATAAAAGTCAAACAAAACGCACTCAAACTCATTTTTCAAGTTATTAATTTTGGGTTTTGGATGATAGTCTCTTGCTTGGGAAAAATCTTGATTGGATTGAAGAAACTTTATTTTTTGTTACAAAGATGCAATGATTTATTATTTTACGGGTTGAGTACCTACGAATCACCAGGCAATATTCAGTGGATATTCACCCCATAAAATTGATGCATGCTCCTATATTCCTTTCTATTTATTAGGCGTTTTTAGAATTAAAGATTAATGGAACACATGGAAAATAACAAATTTTGTTAATATAAAATTTGAACAAATTTTTTGACAAATTTTCAGCACAAACAATTTTAAACATCGATGCTTATAGTCAGAATTTTGACATTTTTTAAATTACGTGGTGAATTCGAAAACATCAATCCAATTCTCATTTTGGCTCACCGCGTAAAGTTAATGCTCCCCAGTCTTTCAATTTATGGGGGTTTTGAGACAACGTCCACAGAATACAACATCCCGAAATTATTATCCAGACAAATTTAATTTTTATATTAAAATAACCTTTGCGTCCGCCGTCTGTTTCTGTTGTGCGCGTCTATTTTTCTGCTCAATCATGCGTCTTTTTGTGTCCTTGTTCTTGGCGTCGGCCACCAGAGCCCTCTTCCACGCGTACAGTTTGCAGAGAAGCTCCCATTGGGTGGCCAAGTCCCGTTTGAAGTTGCGCTCTTCGTTCACGCCGAACCATTTAAAAAGGGAAAAGCCTTTTCATTCAACTTTTAATGGGATTGGTTATGTTTTAACTTTTTAAGAAAAAATTTTGATCAGCTCGTTTCAACCGAACACCAACATTGAAGATGTTTTAGACAATTGTTGTTAAACAAAAATTCTGAAAAACGATTTTATGGGGCGATTATATTAAACGAATATTATTAATTGGGAATACATAACATTGACCCCATAAATTATTTCCAATGAATAGTTTAAATCCACGTTCAATCCAGTCATAGGTTAAAATCGAAGCAAGAGAGCTCCACCAAAAATTTAGTGAAGCTTTAACTAAATATTTTTAGGCAAAATTTTGACTAACCACTTGCATTTAAAACGTATAACGGCACTTCGGTAGAATATTTAGCCAAAATGTTATAGACGATTTTATAAGGTGAAATAGTATTGCCTGCATTTGCCGATACAGATACACCTCATAAAATCGCAGCCATTTGGTAAAAGTAAGGCGGACGAGAAGTACAGGTGCGAATTAACTATTAACTTAATCATTAATGATGTGAACAAAATCCGAATTTTCCGAATCAGATACACCTCATAAAACAACCATTTGGTTAAAAGATGTGAAGTGCAATGGCGAATTAAATTAATATAATAGGAAATACGAAATAGGATGAAGCGAACAAAATTATGGTACATCTATATCTTCCAATCGGCCTAATTCTGGTGCTATTTGACTCTGGCTCGTTGAGACGAGACACGTCGATAACCAAAATGTTGAGGCTACAATTTTATAGAGTGAAATTGCTTGCATTTTCTGACTGAAGAAAATACACCTCATAAAATCACAGACATATGATATAAACAAGGATCATGCGAAGTGAGATTATCTTTAAATCATAGAGGCATTGAAGACGACAACTGTGAAGTTTAGAAACTCTAAATTTGAACCGAAAATTTAGTGGCTTTTTGACTATTTTTAGGCAAATTTTTGTCACTTGCCTTTTTGCTGATTTAAAACTTAAAGAATGCTCTTTGGTGGAATATTTAACCAAAATGTTGAGGTAACGACTTTATAAGGTGAATATGCTTGCATTTGCTGACTGAAGAGATGCACCTCATAAAATTGAAGCCACTCGACACAAACAAAGGGATCATGCGAAGTGAGGTTATCTATTATCTTTGTAAATAAGAAGATGAGAGCAACATACAAAATTTTGTCAAATTTTGATTATAACATGCAAATCTGTATGTGGGATGGTTCTAAAAAAGAAATGGATGGCTACTTTATTACCATATTTTAATAACTTTTCATAAGATAAAGTCTGAAGTTATTCCCTCTACTATTAAAGTACTTATTTTAATTTTTATTTTTGCTGTTTTTGGTTTTGGATAGAAATAAGTGTCCAATAAATTGTGCGGAATTATTATTTAAAAATAATTAATCAAATTTGGCACCCGTCAGCGCGTCTCTCCAGCTCCACCATTTGGGCATCTGAGCGCAGCAGTTGTGCCATTTTGGAGCGGATCTCGTAGAATTTGGCGAACGCCGGAGCGAAAGTGCCGAATGCGTACGGATAGAAGCGCAAGTCGCCGTCGCTGAGCAGAAAGCCCAGTTTGAGCATCGCCTTTGCCACTTCCACGCGCTGTTCCTGGTACTCCAGTTCGGGAGTTGCGGCGTCCACTTCCACGCGCAATTTCTGTTTTTTGGTCAAATTGGAATTTAGTTTAGTTATGTTTAGTTTATTGGCAACCCAAAATGCACTTATTAGGTGCGTCTGTTGTAAATCGAATACGATTTATGATTTATTGAGTAATATTTTTAATTTTAAAATGCTAAAATTTACCTCAAATCTCCTCAAACTTCAATATTAAAAAACAACGCTCAATTTTAATCTCATAATTTTGGAATGGAAAATTGTAAAAATTGGATTTTTCAATTTGATCCCGAAATTTTTAAATTTTTAATGCGTGTTTCTATTTCGAACGATCAATTGCATGCATTTTATAATTGGTTTTCATTTATAGCTTACTTTAAAAGACAGAGTTAAATTCATTTTATGGGTAATAAACATTTGCAAATTTGCTACATATTTTTTGCAACTCTTAAAAGAAATAAATTATTTAGCTGGTAAATTTAATTTTTATAATTAAACAACAAAAAACAATAAAAATCCATTTGCTTTTTTTCGTGTCCAATTTTTTGTTCCATCCGCGCGCTTCTTGCTGCGCCAGTTTGATCTCTTTTTTCAATTTTTCCACTATCTCCTTCAAGTTTTTCTCCTCCACAGAGCCAATTTCTGCTCGAGTGTGGGCAAACTGCAATAAATTATTAATTAATTGTTCATGCCCAACTAATTTTGGCGAAAAAATAATAAAAATAAACATCGCTAATTTTAAGTTTAGAACGCATAAAATGAAATTTAAATAATTTTTATGATTGGTAATTTCTAATTTGGCTATATTATCAATTAAGACCAGCAGACGAAACCAAAATCCTAGTTTAAAAATAGAACTTAGTAATATCCATTCCTTGAGATAGAGACACTAATCTTTGAATTATGTTTGCTCCGATTATCGAAAATTTATATAAATAACGATAGTTCGACTTTTAATTGTTAATTTATAAGCTTTGGTCGTCTGAGCTGGTGAGTCAATCTCAAAATTAATAAAAAAAATAATCATTTGCATAAAAATTGCTAATTAACAATTTTACGGGGTGAAGTCACAATAAAAAAAGATTTTCTGCAATGCATCCCATAAAATCGTCATTAAAGGTATATGAAGAGGAACTTAAGAACAGACAAAATTTTACAAAAAAAAGTTGTATTAAAAGGAAATTTTGAATGAATATCCAAAATTGAGAAACGAAATTTAAAATCCTTCAAATAATCGCCCCCTCCCCATTATTCCTGCCTGTTCATGCTGTTTGGCGGATTCGTCCATTTTGGCCGCAATTTCCTTCAATTTTTGTGCCAGCTCATTCTTCAACATTTCCATCATCGCTCCAATTTCTTAGTCCGCCCCATTCTGGGTGCCAATGGGGTGTTTGGCCATTTCTTCGCCATTTCTGTGCACAATTTGGTCGGCGTACAATTGAAATTCGGCCAATCTCCGCTTTCCCGTTTGCGCCAAATATTCCACAATTTCCCGGTGCGCGTCCAACTCAATCGAGCAGTGCCACCAGCGATGGACTGCAAAAGGGAGATTTGTCGGTAGGGGTCGGTTTGGCGTCGGCCAGTTTGGCGCCGGGTTTTTTGGCGCCGGCCGTTTTGGCGCCAGGCATAAAGGGGGACAAAAAATTTTCACATTATTTTGATGTCCTTTTCGGCATTTGCGATTTGCTGAATTTTTGAGGCCAAACTGTTGGCTCTCTCCCAAGCGGTGGATTTGAGTTCGGACTCTTTGCCCTCCGCCAGTTCCCTTTTGTTGCCGATGGCGCGCCATTTGCCCCTGGCGTAGTCCAACAGTTTGTTCACGTCCGTGGTCAGCGTCTTCACGGAGGCGGTGATCGTGTCCTTGTCCTCCAGCACATTGTCTGCACAAACAAAACAGGAAATAAAATAAGTTTTTAGTTCATTTAAATTTGATTTAAAGGTGATTTTTATCAAAATTGAAAATAATTGAATAAATAGAATGAATGTAATGATGTAATGAAATGAATGAGTGAAATTTGGGATATTTGGGAAATGATTACCTATACTAGGGTGTCTGAGGTGCGAGGAATCTTGGTACGTCCGTTGGACACCGCAAACTAAGCTTAAGCTAAAAATTGTGATCAGTTGGGATGACATTGAGCTGTGATGAGTTGGGGTAGCGTCAACGTTTCAAATTGACACCGAATTCGGATTCCCTCAGAAACGTTTGAGCATATAAATTATCCAAAATCCTCACTGGAAATAGAAATTGAAACAAATTAGTAATTGAAAACTGGAGAGAGAGAGGTAAATACTTAGCAGCAGTAGTACACATATGGAGTGCTACATTTGTTTGAGCACTTTCATCATATTTTGCAGCTATATCGATGCCAAAGTGCTCTCATTTTTTGCGCCATTCGCCCACTTCTCACCGATATTTGCATGGAACTGGGTCGATTCGGTTGCAATTTAAAAACCAAACATCAAGACCTCTACAGTTGGAATTGTGCGTTATGCCGTTTTTGTAAAAACGAGAATTTGGCCCCTTGATTGGGGCAATTCCGGTTGCACTTTCTCCAAGTCATGCATTTCTCTCTCTTTTCAATTCCAAATTTCAACTCAAATTGATCCCACTTTTTTATTCCATTCATTCCCCCCCCCCCAAAAAAATGTTGTTTTTGTTTGCCGTTCCCATTTTGTGCTGTCTGTTCCCCCTGTTCACTTCCATTTGGGGCTGTTTCCCCGCCCAGCTGGTCACAAATGGTCGCGCCCTGCTGTTCAAAGCGGCCCAATTGGGCGGCGACGGATCGGACGGGGAATGGATGCTCCCGATGGGCCGAATCGACTTCCACAAAATTGGCCGCGCCCAAATGACGGTCGGAAATTGAATTTGTTTTGTTTTTTTTTATTTTGGCTTCACCTGAAGTGAGTATTTGATTTAGTTAATGCAATATTTTATTGAAGCTGGAATCAAAATATTAGCGTAATATTTTATGGAGAGAACCTCAAATCGTATTTACATTTAAAGTAATCCGGGTAGTGCCCAAATGACGGTAGAGAAATTGAATTTGGTTTTTACTATTTGCTAATTTTGGACACTGAATGTCATTGATCTTGCAAATGCAGAATTTAGCTGAAGTTTGAAACAAAATAGTAGCGTAACCATTTTATGGGGAGTGTTAGACTCGTTTGGCCAAACCACCAAACCATTGAAATTTATGGGCCAATAAGTTTATTAGGTATTTTAATTTTGTTGCATAAACGCAATATTTGATCGGAAATCGGAATTAAAAATCTTAGCGTTGAGAGTCCAATTTTATGGGGAGAATCTCAAAACGTGAAATCCTTACAAACTTTGAAATTTTTCATACAACGAAATGTTTCCTCCGATTTTATGGGGTGAGCAAAAAAGAGCTTATTTAATTTGTGACCTTTTAGCCTAAAACTTCATTAAATATTTGTTCACAAATGGAGCTAACCATCCATACATTGGCGAATATTGAATTCGGTTGCAAACTGATTCGCAAAGAGATCAACAAAATTTTTGAATTCTAAGAAAACGAAGCAATGCCAATTATTGGACATTTTGGTCATTTGATAGCCAATTTCAAGGGCTCCTCTCTGGGCCAATGAAAGAGTTGGACTCGTTTGGCCAAACCATTCCAAAGTTTGGGCCCAAAAACAATCATTTTTTTAATTTAAACTTTGTTGCGCTTCGCGCTCAAAAGCGATTTCAAAATTTGATGGCCTCGATTTTTTAACTTCAAAACCAAGTTCAGGCTCAATTCGGTCTAGAAATTCATCTAGTAGTCTCCTCTTTATCGAGGGTTTCGATTCATTCGTCATTACGCCTTTTAGCGTTTCCTCCAATCTATGGGCAATTGGAATATTTTCTCCTCTTTTTGTTGCCAACAGTCATTTAACGCTTGACGTGCAATGGCTCGGGTTGTGTCATTCTCGAATTCTCCTCTCAGATGTTCTATTGCGTCATCTAATGTATTTGCATCACTCAGATTCAGTTCCTCAAATCTGGTTCTTGCATAATCCGAGAGGTATACCTTCAAATGAGTGATTTTCTGCCTCTCATTCATAAGAGGTGCTAAATCAATCATATCTTTAAAGTTCCTCAACCAAGCCGGAAACGACTTTGTTGGATTTCCATCAAACTTTTCACTTGGGGCTAAACTAATAAAGAATGGATCAGCGATCGCTTACGAAGTTTAACCTTGAAAATTGAAATGTTTAGTTTACATCAAAATTTCGAGCATAGCTGATTACATTTGGATGATAAATGCTAAGCACTGAGTGTAGGCAATAGTTGGCAAAAATGACAGCCAACAATTTTATGGGTTGCCCGCTGATGGGAATGAGACAGAAATTTGGAGTTGCATTTGACAGTCTGATGAGGTGGTTTGCCACAATTTTAACGGTCACTCTCTTCTCTGCTGCCCAGCCCTCTTGCCCTCTCATCTTCCCTCAATTGGATATTGGATGACTCGGTCGAAGGTCCAACTGATGTGATGGACCTAAGCGATAATTTGTTTATTAAAATTTGGGGATTTTTTCAATTCAAAAACTCGTCGTGAGGTGTGGTATTGCGACACTTGGGGATCGGACACCTGGGGTTCGGACATTTGGGGATTCCAAACTGCAAAAAAAAAGAGTTTAATTAGTCAAAAAATGCAAGGTTAGCAAATTAAGAGTTAATTATGTTTCTGCAAAGATTGTAGCTGAAAACTGGACGCTCAGCCGTTGACGATCCAGAAAGAACACTCAGAATGACAACGTCAAAGTTTGAAATGGAGTACAATCGCCTATTCGCGCCAAGTTCGTCTGAGTTAATTTTTTCACTCTTAATAAAAGAATATATTCTACCGTAATAACAAACATATGTCAACGTTAGGCGCTCAGCGAGGATAATTTTCTCAATCAAACGCGCTGCAGTTTCACAGTTTCCGTGATCAGCCTTCGTGTAAAAAAACTGCACTTCATCATGTCGCACTAATATCGGGAATAAAAGGTCTTCTGGACGCGAAGAGGGGGTCGCTAAATTTTTTTTCTCAAAAAAATAACTTATTACTAATTAACTGCTGTTCGACAAGGCTTCCTTCAGTGCATGTAGAATCACAATGATTACGAAAAAATCGATTGGGTAAATCAGAAATCATTTATTCAAATATTTTCATACAAAATTTTGTTCAATTCTGCAGTCTGTCAAAATCTTTAATTAAACAATTTTTGTACACAAATTTCTAGCCAAATGTCTGCGCAAAAATTTGATGGGGTGAAATGAAATTGGACAACATTCACAAAAACAATTTGCTATAACTGTAAAAGTGCAAACCACAAAATAGGGGAATGTAAAGAACTAAGGAATCGAGATAAGCTTCCCCGTGGTATCGAACAAAATTGATTCGGACGTAGAGGTAAAGATGTTTTGGTATTATAAAATTAGCATATTGTTCGCACCTTGTAAATAATGTTCCCTATCCCATTGCCTCTGTGCTGTGTCCCTGTGCCCATTTACTCTGGTGCTGGCGAATGAAACGACGCCCGCAGTCGACGCGCCCTGGGAAGCCGAGTGCTCTACATGCTGGACTGCTGGAGGCTGCGCTACAGGACAAAGGCCCGAATTGGGTCACCCTCTGCTGATTGGCCGATGCGAACAATTCACAAGTCGCCAAATCCGTAAAAGTGAAACCCATACAAAATAGAATTTTTCGAAAAGAGTTGAGACAGAGTGTTTAGAGAGAGAGAGAAGAACGCCAATTTGGATTAAAACATGGGAGTTATGTCTAAAACGGAAAGAGACCCCAGCTTATATAATTAAGGGCTCACGCATCTCAGATCATCGAATGAAACTGAAGAACTAACAGCCGCGAATGAAAGGAAACACCAACTCAAAATAAAAATCCCATGATTGGAGTTGTCCGTAAAATGCGGTTAAATAAGAACAAAAAGTATGGAGACCAAACGTTGGAATAATGAGAACAGAGAGGCTTGTCCGTACCGCACTACACACGGAAGACACACGCGACCACCTTCACGTCTTCAGTGGTGAAATATCGAGGACGATATTTATCGAGGATGGAAG
>VAHH01001124.1:0-14293 GCA_013357305.1 Radopholus similis | reverse complement strand
TCCCACCCAATGGGACAGAGAGCTGCATTTTGTCGGAATTCAAGAAAATTGGTTTGGCGCATAAAAAACCAACTAACGGTCCTTAGCCCTTAGAAAAAAAATAAAATTCAAAACTAAGTCAGTCCTCTTTCCATTACCAGATTTGTGTACAAAATCAATTTTTAATAATGACTTAATGATTGTTCAGCGCACGTGTCATCTATTTTCGGCACCACCATGAGAAAATGGCGACCACTGAATCAGTGAAAATACACAACGGCCAAGGTATTTTCAAAGTCATGATTTTAGAAATTGAGGCTTCTATAGTATGTGACTATCAGTTCTGTCTGATCAGACCCAAAAGATCAGTTGTCTGATCAAGCAGATGAGGAAAAATCTAGATTAGTCCGATCATGTAAGCTCACTTCAATAATGCTCGATTTGTTTGATGGTTTGATCTGTTATGGGCTTATGAGAGAAGTGAGGGACAAAAAGCTCGATGAAAAGTTGGAAAGGCCCAAGAAGCAAATGAGCCCATGAAAAACAGAGAAGGGCCAATGCAAAATTCCCGGTGGAGAAAGAAGCGCGATTGGCAAAGATGATGGGCCGTTGGGGAAGAAATATAATAATTTATAAAGAATTGCTTGGGTGGGGATTTGACATTAAATGCCACACACCATTGGGCCCATCGCATCCAATTGATTCCCCTATTCAGCAGCTTTTCTCGAATTCTTTCGCAGAAAGAAGAAGAGAAAGAAGAAGCCAAGGCCACTGCGGTGACAAATCAAACCAAGTTTAGGCGACAGTCAGTCGATCAAATCGGCTGAATACAATAGGCATTGTTAATTTTGTTAATTTTCTCGATCAATCTGATTCAAGTCGGCTGATTTCAGATCAGTCCGGCAGAGACATTGAGGATCAGTCGATCAGCCGATTTGATCAGCTGATTTCAGATCGCCTGATCACTGATCAAATCCATAGGCAAAAATCACTAGTCTGGAAGTCTGAATTATGCTCACATTCATCAACAAGTTTTGGGGGTTGGACCACACACATAATTTGCACATAGTGTCTTTAGATTTGGAATCAAAATGGCGCATTGTTGTCGCTTTCAGCGCCTCGCAGTTCGAGCTGGTTCTCTTCCAGCAGCAGCAGATCGGAGCCCAGTCCGCCCCAATTCGACCACTCCGTCATCTGCTTCGAGTACCTGGTCAACATGGCCCTGCTGCCCATTGCGGCCGGGGCCCTAAGCGACGACGGGGCCGGCCAAAGGGCGCTGTTCATCGGAATGGGCGGTGGCACTCTGAACATGTGGATGCACACAAAAATGGCACAGGTAGGGGGACCATCAATACAAATATACAAACACGAACAGGCCATTGCAGGCTTTCGGGCCCGAACGTTTTTTCCACTGTCAAGGTGTTTAGAGGAGTCATAGGTAACTCAGCCAGAATTTGGCCATAACTTTTCCAAAACAAAACAGAAAAACAAGAAAATAGTAAAATGGGATGAAATGGGAATTTGTCATTAGTATGTCAATACTTCAACACCCAACAGCAATTTCCCATGGGCAGTGCATTATCTTGGCGATCCGACCAATCTGAGCAAAGTTATGACATGTCAAAATTTCAGTGGGGCCGCAAGTCAGGGACTTAACATGTCATAACTTTGCTCAAATTGGTCGGATCACCAAAATTTTGGTACCATTCGACTCAGCTCGTCGAGACGCGTCGAATGAGCTATGATTTGTTGATTTTAGCGGAGATTTTCATTTGTGGGTATTTTAATGTTGTTTTGTGGGTATTTTCCATCTTTCTCATTTCCCATGCTTCTTTTATTGAGGTTCTCCGGTTCATTCACTTTTCGAAATGTTCAGCTCTCCATAACGGTCTATGAGATGTCTCCAAGTGTGGTGCGATTGGCCATCGATTGGTTCGGAGTTGGTGGGCAAATTTAGTATAAATAATCTGAACTGCTGCCTTTTCCAAATTCAGTCCAGAGCGCCAAGCATCAAGTGGTCGTGGACGATGGATTGGTCGGAATTCGTGAGGCCATATCAAACGGTTCTTCAACTTTAAGAACTAAGAATGGATTTAAATTAATTAATCAAATTAAATTTTTTCACGAATTTAAATTTATATTAATTTTATTTAAACTATATTTAGCGAGTGGATTGATTGGCTACCTAAAGTAGTGTAAAAGGCTACCAATACCTATTTCTTAAACCCAATAGGTCGCCCACAAATCTAACCATAATGTTGATGCAAAAATATTGATAGCTTTTGCCACCATTTTTGGTGGCCAATTACGTTAAATTTAATTAATCTAATTTTTTTTGAAATTATTTTGAATGCGCCCCCTCTCGTTCAGGCCACCGCTACAATTACATCGCAGTGGACTGCAGTGTGCCCGACGACCCGGAACTGATCACGCCCCCGAGGGTCTTTCTGGAAGAGCACAATCTGCAAAACATTAAAAACGCCC
Organism: Radopholus similis; assembly: GCA_013357305.1. Lineage (NCBI taxonomy): Eukaryota > Metazoa > Nematoda > Chromadorea > Rhabditida > Pratylenchidae > Radopholus > Radopholus similis. The sequence continues at coordinate 11,830 of VAHH01001124.1, read as the reverse complement.
TGCAGTCCGGAGGCGGGCATTTAATTTATTTTGAATTTATTTATGTTGCGCCCGATCCAGAGACACGCCTATCATAGAACCATTATTGAATGAATAGAAGTAGATTAATATTATTCAGATAGCTTATGGCCACTTTAATAGTCAATTTCAAAAATTTAAACCCCCAAAAACACTAACCTTAAAAGTTATAGACCCAAACCGGTTTTGGTCTAAAAACCAGTCTAACTTGGTTCCACTTTGGCCTAGCCAACTGGTGATAGGCGCAATCGATTGATTCCCCAGGGTCCATTTCCTTTGTGGATTTCATTTTCCCATGAATTTGCTGAAACCTTTAAACCGGTCATAAATTAGTTTCTACGGGTTTCGGGCACATGTTCATTCTCTGGATTTGCCCTTCAACTGGGGCGTTCACTTTTCACTGTTCAGGTCTGTTCACGCTGAATGTGCTGACGAACACTCCGGTGAAAAAGCCGCACAGGAGGGAGAACATTCTGGCTCAGGCAAAAATCAATAAAAATCAATGAAATTGAACTACTATAATTGCACTTTCAAAAAATCCCAAGTTTTCCCCTTTTCACACAGATTGTCATGCCAAGACTGCGCCAAGTGTTTGGCCCGCAGGGCTGCGCACGCATTGACAACGTGATGCGGGGCTCTGACAATGGTAAAAGCAAACATAGAAGATGCCGCCGCTAAATTAAGATTGGCCGCTAAAATAGATTTTAGCTAGCTAAATAAGATTTTCTGCCAACGTTGTCTTTTCTCTTTCTTTTACTCTTTTTCTTTAACATAACAAAACATATCTCTACACTCTCTCATTCTTTCCTCTCTAACTAACAGAGAAATTGTATGTAAAATCTTATTTAGCTGCGACATAGATCTTTAAAAAATGTTCGAGTTCATTGTTCGACGTTCGAACTTTTTGAAATGTTCGGCACAGCTCTGTACCACATCTAGAATCTTAGTGCAAATATGAATTGAGGATTAGATTTCCTCTTTCAATTGCATTCCAAATCGATCTGAAACTCCATCTAAGCTCACAATAGGTTGATCCGATAACTCGAGACACTCGACCGGATCTCGTCAGTTCCAAATTCAATCTGAATCAATATTGGCCGTTGCAGGGATTGGTTTGAAATTTGAATTAATTTTTATCCTCAGCACTCTCTTTATTCGTTTATTTTAGTGTTTGCCTTTTTTACGTGAATGACTGCCCTCTTTGCCCAATCAAAAACGGCATCAGGCGAAATTGGATAAAAGAGAATGCAGAAAACCCAATCAAAAGAAAACATTATTTTTCCCTTAAATTCTCCGGAAAAAGACACTCCAAAAGAGTTTGCTTGATCATGCTTTTGATAAGAATTGATAGCTGACATATCCAAACTGATTTGATCTCGTCAGTTCCAAATTCAGTCTGAAAATTAAGCATCTCTCATTTCCGATCGCATATTCTAACCCATCTGTGGTCATTTTGCCCCATCCGAAAGTGCCAAAATTCACGGATCCCTTTCGTTTCAGTGGTCTTCGCGTGCGCCACTTCCCAAATCCAGCAGGGCACCATTGACTACTGGAAGGCGTATTTGGAGACGCTGACTGCGCACTACGGCTTCAACGAGCGCATTGGCAGCTCTGTGGAGCTCACGTGAAGAGAATTCTTTGTGTGGAAACGGGGAAAAAAGACTAAACAAATGGCACTTTAAATTTATGGAAATTCATTTATTTCGGGATTCAAATGCATTTTCATTTCAATTTTATACGCATTGCGCACTTTAAAATTTTTTAAAACTACATAATTTACCGATATTTTTGCCGCCACATTTGGCCCCAGCAGGCCTATGTAAGACCAAAAGCCTGGCTCAGCCTAGAGCCTGAACAGGCCTAAACCCTAAACCTACCAAAAAATATTATTTAATATTCATTTATAAGACTTTTATGTTTAAGCTACAATTCTTAGTCTGAAGTGGAGTCAGTTTGGAATCAATCTATTCCTATAGTTTTGATGGAGGCATATGGCTTATAAATTTCAAAAGATTTGACGACGAAAATGTCGAGAAATGAAAATAACAAGTAAAAGACAGAGGCAAGAATTGAATGAAGTGGTCCACCAAAGGATCAATACTCCAATGGCAACGCCACAATTTGGGCCAAAATGGCTTTTGCGCACCTTGGGACCTTGATACGTGGAAACTCGCATCACTTCAGGGCGGGCTCTATTGCACAATTTGCAAAACGGCAATTATTGATTTTGCGCACTTGAATCTTCACTTCAGTCCTCGAGGGGCAAGGAGACTGATCTCTGAACTCTTGTACTTTTCGTTTTTGCGCCCACCTTCCAAAAATTGCTGAAAATGCGACGTAGGTTTTTAGACGTATCTGGACTTTGGACAAGGCTGGATTAAAAAGAAGATTTTTAGGGGTATGGGGTGCCAAACCCCCCAAGTGGCCCACATCGGTTGGGTGGTGGCCCACTTGTCTAGTGAATCCATGATTTTTTTTTCAAACATTTGGTCATAACTTGGCCAATTGTTGGGCTATCCGACGAATGATTATATCTTTGGATAGAGCGCACTTTGGGCTTTCCAATGGCATTTTATTCACATTTTTAGCCTAATTTTCAACCCAGTTATGGTTTATCAAAGGCCTCCGATCGCCCAAACGACCTGCTTCGCACTGAGCTTCTCCCCTCTATTGCAGAAAAAGAACGCCAAAATAGGAGGGCATTATTGCCTCTGTGCAGCGGCAGCAGCTCCACTTTTTAGTCCGCGTGGCACTTTCTCCATTCCCCCCATATTTCTCTTTCGCAATTGGGCGCGCGCGAACGATCGTTGCTGCGTCTTTTGGGCATAAAAGCCATTGGAATGGGAGGCAAATGGCATTCATTTTGGGCAAGAATTTGTAAATAGTATCCCTATTTTCCTTTTCCCATTCTCCCAGAGCCAACAAAAGAAGAAATGCAATTGCAATCAATTGTGGTGCTGCTCGCGTTCAGCGCTTTCGCTGGATTCGGTGAGATTTTTGCTTTTTACGCTCAAATGCAACAATCGGCTTTCGTAAAACTTGTTTATGATTTTAAATGGAACTGCGCTTCGAATACTTCAAATGTTCAAACGAAGAAGTCGAGAAAATTCAAATTCGAAAATCGAAATTTTTTTCGTAATGAATAGAAGTAGACTATTACAAAGTTTATGGCCACTTTCATAGCAAAAATTTGGGCCCCAAAACACGAACCTTAAAATTATAGACTAAAACCGGTTTTGGTCTAAAAACCGGTCTAACTTGGTTCCACTTTGGCCTAGCCAGCTGTGGATAGTTCAATCGATTCCAATCGGGCGATTCTCTGGATCGGTCGCGACAGATGTACTTAAAGAAATAATTAAGATAAGATGGAGGGCAAAAATTGAGCGGCAGGACAGCCTCTGGTTGAGTGTTGTGGATTTAGCCAGATTTGAGATTTTTCAATTAAATTTTTCAAAAACCAATTCTCCACATTTCAGTCGATTTCTCGCTGGGCATGTTGGAGACAGTCCCGTTGCCCCCTGTCCATCCGATAATGGAGAACCACCGGCGCAAAGAGACCCCCCACCCAATGGGACGCGATTTGCACTTTTCGAATGGTAACAGCGCATTTTTGGGGGCGCCGAAGTCGCCACGCAAAAATGAGCACTCGCCGCCCAGAATGTGGCCTTCCGTCGACAGACCGCTGCGCAAAATGCCGTGTAAAATAAAATTAAAATATTAATTATAAAACAATTTAAAAATTATTTATTAAAAATTATTTTGATTTTAATGATGAGAATTGATGGAAAATGGAAAACAACTAATAAGCGATAAAATTAAAAATTTAACTAAAATAATAAAGATTTGAACCTTTTTGCTTTTTTGGTGAAAAATATTTTCACATAAATTAGTCTAAAAATCAAAATGATGGTTGATGAGAATCCAAAATTTTCAAAAATTGAAATAAAACTCTATTTTGAACAACTTTTCAATTGAAAAGGAATAATAATCTTGTTCAGTGCGCGCCCAATTGGAACAGGGAATCAGCGCCGAAATGGTCAATTTGGACGCAAAACCCGCGGAAATGGGCAAACAAAGGAGCGCCAAATTGGGCCGCCCAACCGACTTGTCCGCCTTACAAGAGGCCAGCCAGGAAGAGTGAACACTTTGAAAGGAAGAAAGCCTTTTTCGGAAAATTCGCTGTCACTTTTTTCATTTAAAAATGACTCAATTTGTGTATTTGCCCGACTTTCAGTCTTTCATTTGGGCAGGGCTGGCTGGGCTCGTTTCTGCGCCAATCAATGGAACGACTGTTTGGGTTGTTGTGCCCTCATGATCCCATTTGATTTAATCCCAACGATCCGAACCAATTACAGCCGTGATCATCCGAAATTTGATCCGATTCGATCGACACAACCTCTGATTGATCAGACTACTGATCTGGGGATCTGTCCTAAGAGTGAGGGACTCTCTTGCATGGGATCAAGATTTGTACATTGTAATGTTGTCAATATTTGTTGTTTTCTTCCTATTCCTGAAGAAAATAATCATCTAATCATCAATTGATCAGGGGTAACTGATAGGAAAAGTTGTTGGATCGAACAAATATCAAATATATTAATGACTAATGACGTTTGCAAATATATTTTGATCGCCAGTCCTTTTCTCTCTCATCCGCCGGTCAGTGCCATTGCCACAGTTCTCCAGTCGTCTCAGGGAGTTGGTGCAACCAAAAGACTAGCGCAAGCCGCCTGTGAATTTATATTTTGCTGTCATTCGATTCAGCTCATCGAGACGCTCCGAATAAGCTGTGTACTTTTCTTGTTCGAGAGGTACCATTGAGTGTGACAGGCTTAAACTTTGCTCTCAAAAACAACTTGAAGGATGGAAATCAAAAAATTCACATATTAATAACTTTTCAAAAAATTGATCATTTGGTTCAGCCTGATCAAAAAAAAAAGATGCCTGTTGAATGGAAGCATACCAATCATCCATTGATTAATGATTTAAATATAGGTATGTACGTCAAATTGGCGCCAGTTTCTTGCCCAATTTGCATGTCTGTTGGTTCCCGTTGTGTGTACCTGGCAAGCGGCGTAGGCGGCTACGGCAGCTGGCGCTCCAGCGCCCAATGTGCCCACGCCAAGTGCCGCTACTCCGGTGACGCAAGCCGCCCAAAAATAAAAAAGGCCCTCAATTATTTTAGGCACTAAATTTGATTATTTTAGGCACTAAAAAATTGAATGATTATTTTAGGCACTAAGCGGCACTAACAATAAAGGCACAGTCATAACGCCAACGGTGGAAGACATCAATTCAAATCTTAAGAAATTTTTTACGTCAGTTGATGGGATAAACTGTATCCATAATTATTTTTAATGCCTAAAATAATCAAATTTAGTGCCTAAAATAAATATTCGCCAACAAAAACGATAAAGAATGTCTGCTGTCCACGTGGGAAAAATTTTTAATGCAAAAAAATTATTGGCGAAATAATAATAATTTATCCATACTAAAACTCCGACAAAAGGGAGAGAGATCATGAATTACAAAATGTCATCTTAGTTTGATGTGTCATATGTTGTACAGATTTGTCTGGATTTTGTGTGGTAGAAAAAATGGTTATGGGTGGTGAAAAATAAAATATTCGGCCCTAAATTTACTATATGTACTTGGCATGCGGCGTAAGCAAGTGGGCCGGCAATGGCAGCCGGAATGGCGCCAAAGCAGCAGAGCAACAGAAGCCAAATGTGCGCAATCGAGGACATATTCTGAGCATTTAAAATTTAATAAGTGGGAAAATGTCGAACAAATTATTGGCGAACGTTGAAACCGATAAAAGGCAAAAGGCAATCATTTATTTGTTGTGCCCATTTCCACTCGCAATTCCGTCCGTTTGTATTTCGCATTTTTCCCATTCCAAAAAATGATTCATTCATTTGTTCGAAGCAAATTTAAGTCAATTTTTGAAATGAATTAGAGCTTCTATTATGTGCTCAAAAATTGGGTACACTTTTAGATTACCAAACTCCACACTGAAAGTTTAGAACTTTCTAATGTTTGGCATCTGTGAGTGACACTTTTGATGGGCCAGTGCCCAAATTTGGCGATTTTATTGGGCCACGTGAAAACAATAAGACAAGAGTGGTGTGTCTTCGCGAAAATTCGCTATGGAATAGGAAAACAGTGCAAAACAATCCGTTAAAGGGCCATTAAGCTGTTTTCGTAAACAAAATTTGCGAACAAAGAATGGCCCTGTGATGTCGAGTTAAGAGCGAAAATGGACCTTAAAATTTTAACTCAGTCTCGAGCTCATAACGGGCGATAAAAATTACTTAGAAATCTATTAGATAAGAGCAAAAAACGGAGGCTAAAAATAAACCAAAAACCAAAAAGAAACAATGAGATGGATGAACGAAGTCCTGTGTACTAGTTGTTTTCGTAAACAAATTGTAATGCATGGGCCGCTTTGAGAGCAACAAAAATTAAAATCCAAAAATTCGATGAATAAAGATGATAAAATTTCAAAAAATTTAAATTCAATTGCCTTTTCCTAAAATTTGGATTTTAGGCGCGAAGTATTTTGAAAGACGCAGCAAAAACTTCAGATTTTCTTTTTCCACCAACTTTTGCTCTCTTTCTTGAATAATGAAGCAAGACCCTAGCTTGATTGAACATTCTCCCACTTTTTGAAAATTTATCACTCAATTGAAAGAATCTGATCAATGATCATTTAAAGTCGTAACTCATAAAAGAATTGGGACACTGCACCTACACCGACTAAATAGTTAATAAATTTTTATCACGCCTCCAATGCCGCTTCTGTTGCGCACTGCTCCACCTCTCGTCCACGCGGTTTGGCCACAACGACCAGTTCGGTGTATTTGGGCGCGCGATGGAAGGGAAAGAGCATCTGTTCCTGAGATTGATGGAAACCTTGCTTGACAATTTTGTGGGAATACCAATGAAAAAAAACCCAAAACTTTTCCCGCAATGCTATGCCTTACTTGTCTTTGGCGTATTTTCTTGGCTCGATTCTTGCCCAAAATGGCTGCAAATGCAACGAGGATTTGAATGAGCAGCAACAACAGCACGCAGACAAATGTGAGCAGCGCCATTGAAAGTTTCCACGCTTCATTGGCTGAATCGGTCACCGGAGAAGCGTTTTGAGGGAGCAAGGCGAATGCTTGCCCAATCCTTAGAGCATAAAAAATGTTTGAAAGAATGGGGATTTCCCTATTAGAGCTCTATTTTTTGGCTCATCATGACCCTAGGTAGATGGCACACCGAAATGCAACAACGGCAATCTATAGAAGCAACAGTTCTCTACCTGGTTCGGTTTTTGGCACTCGATTTTCCATTCAAATGTCTCTCACTGGCGTCAGATGGATTCGTAGTCGTAGTCACGTTGTTGTTGGTGTTGATAAATTGGTGTTGGACGCGATCCATTCGATCAGCTACTGCAACAGCTGCATTTTCCAAATTGGAGTAGAACAGTGCGTCGGCAATGTCTTCGTCAATCGGGGGATCTGGCCAGAAGGGCCCATACGGCGGAATGGGCTTGTAGTAAGGAAAGAGGACAATGTCCGCGCACGCACTGGCCACTACCAATGCATGAAAGACGACAAAAAACATGCTACTCATTGTGCACGACGCATTTTGATTTTGACTGAACTTAAATATGCGCGATGGGCGGGCATTTCAAGAGAGAAGTGGAGTCTATTCTTCTGTTGCGTGGTGCTCCTGTCCTGTCCTGGTCGAATGCGATTTGAATGTATGTATTATTTTTCATTTTCGGACAAATGCTGCTACTTTACTAATATGTAATATTGCATTGGACCAGGACCAGGACAGGACCAGGACAGGACAGGACAGGACAGGACAGGCCGTTTTGTATAAATATAAATGCCTCTCGACATTGTCAGGCAGCACACCACAGTTCAGAGTTCTACCAACGGTAGTCTTCGCCATAGAATCTGGACTCAAAAATATAGATCAGCTCAAATTCAGATTCATCATCTTCCGATCACTTCACTCGAGAGTCAAGATGAAGCCCATGACGGTGGTGTTTGTGTGCGTCTTGCTCACTGGACTGCTGGTCGCTGCAGCGATGGCCCTCGACAGCGTGGAGGAGTTCTATGACGACAGCAGCATGGCGGAGTGGCGCGGCGACCGCCATCGACGCAGTGGCTGTCTGCCCCAATCCTGTTGGGGCAAATTCGGCGCACGCTGCAATTCGGGAAGCTGCAGATACTGGTGCGATCGCTGCGGCTATTGAGCAAATGGAGCAGAAACCAGAGAAAACTGAATGTTTCTTTCATACCCGTGTATCATCATTGTACTAGATTTGTAGACATCTCTCGGTGAAATTCCGGTGTCTAGATTGTAATTTAAAAAAATGAGCAAAAAATTTTTATGGTCTATTAGATCGCTGGCTATTAGGAATGATCAAAGTTATCTAATTGTCAAGGGTTGTATTCACTCATTCAATGTTCTAAGTGAATTTTTCGTAAAAAATTTACACTTTGGTTTCAGAATTAGGCTTAGCCTTTAGGCATAAAAAAGCCAAATGGATAAAAGGTCGTCACAATGTCACGCCGAATCGATTTATTTACTCAACATAATGGCGAAAATGTGAAAAATTCCAAAAAGTGTTCTTTCAGTATAGGTTCGATGTGGAATTTTGCAGTTTTTAAAATCAGTTTCTAGCGCTCATTCGATTTCGGTATCACAAACATGTATTGTGTCCAGTCCAGTGCTCCGCTAGTCACACCATAGCAGTTGGCGGCAATGGCGACGCCAGAAGCCGTGCCCGTTGTGCTTATCGCGAATGAGCGCGTCACGCGTGTCGGTGAAGAAGGCGCCCACAGTCCCGCACACCGTCGCCTCCGGATTCCACCAGGCGTAGTTGTCCAGACAAGGACCGGCGGCGGTCGCAACGGCAGCAAGCATTGCCACCAGCAGCAGCAACAAAGCGACATTCGGGCTTTGCACCATCGTGTCCGAATTGGGGAATTGACTATGTGAATCTGTTGGTGATTTTGGCTCCTGGTGCTCGATTTTTCCATTTAAATAGACAGAGCTTCTAGGCAATGTTTTGCTTTGTTGCCACTCCTGTCCTGTCCTGTGCATGTATTCTGAGTTGTTTGTTGTGAAGGGGACTAAATCAAAAAACGCACAAAACAGGGTCCTGATACGGAGTATTTAAGAGCCACCAAAAGCCTAAGCGAAATCAGTCCTTTTGCTAAAATCCAACTCACTCCAACAAAAAGTTTGCGTTCAAATATCGTGAGACACTAAATGTTGCCGCCGACGACGACGATTTCCATTATTTTGCTGCTCGGCTTTTCAGCATTTGGTGTTGAGTGTCTCCCAGTCGGGCCGAAGCAGGATCTGGACGTATGCTGTTTCCACTTGCTCAACACACAACAGTTAATATTTGTTTTCACCCTCCATTCTTTTAGGACGCTCCCAATGAGGGGGCCGGCAAAGTTTTGAAGCGGGAACGTAGATGTAACGCATGTCTCAATGACGCTGTTGATCTCGGGCCGTCCATCAGTGTGTTTCCGCCTGGCATCAGCCTAATGGGCTTCAGTCTTGGGACCTACTGGGAGAAATGCCGCCAACGTCACGGGGGATTGGCGAATTGCATTGGCTAAGGCTGGAAACTGGAAATCAGTGAGTGAACGAGCGAAAGAAACTGGTGCATCGGATTTGTTCCCTAAAAGTCGATCGGAATCAATGAATCAATTACCATGCCGCCTATTCATAGCACATTGAAATAATATTTGAGTTGCACCAAAAACTGATTTTTTGTTGGACCGAAAAAATACCTACAAACTTTAAGGTGGAATTTGGCACCGGGCGTTGGCTAAAAAGTAACCATTTCGGATTCCAGATAAATTCTCAGCTACTAAATTTTTGAAAATGGTTCATCCGAATCGCTCTTTTACACTAATTTTTGTTTTGTACGCTCGCGTTCTATTCAATCGATTTCACCAAAACTTGTTTGCGGTCCATTTGATTTGGTTGACTCTCATTGCAGAGATGTGAAAAATCAATTGAGAAATTGAATTGAATCTTATAAAGAAACTTAAATTTGCTCGAAAGACATATTTTTGCAATTTTCTCAGGTCACCTTAAAAATATCCAGTCTAAAATATTTTAAAAATATGTTTGTTTTTATTTTTTGCCACTTCTCTCTGTCCTGTCCTGTCCTGTCCCGTTGTTTCTAGTTTCCATTCTGGATTTCCAGGATTGAAAATATAGTACCTAAAAACTGGCATTTTACGCTGTTCAAATTACTGAAATTTTTGGTTGAATTTTAGTTGTTTTACCAAATTTTAAATGTTTGGAAATTTGCTTTAGAAGATAGAAGATACGTACAATTTACATTTTGCCGGAATTTAAGCATTCCAGATTCTCCGATGCAAAACGAGGCGGGCGATGAAAGGGCCATGTTGGTGGATGCCCTGCTCCGGGAGCGCCACGATCTGGCCCAGTGCGTGTGCGGTCTGCTCGGAGAGGCAACAAATCATCCGATTGTTTTGTTGTCGCATTTTTGAATCATTCCCCACTCCCAGATGACGCGCCAGAACTGCTTCCTCCCGCCGGGAGGCATTCTGCTGCCCCACTCCGAACCTGCGCCAGCTCATGGAGCACCAGCGCCAGCACGTGATACGAGCATTGGTCTCGCTGATTTTTATACTAAAAAATAAAAAAACAAACAAATTTTTCTCCATTTCATTTTTAGCGCATTTATGGCTCATTCTTTGACACCGGATTGTGCATTTTTACAGGAGGTTGTCGAACATGTTGAGGGGCATTACGTGAACGATGACATTCCGGATCCCTGCCAGGCAATCGAAGAGTGGCTGCGAAACTCGGAATAATAAAATGTCTATTGGTTTTTTGCTCAGCACCTGATTTTACACACAAATAAATTATAAGGAACATATACAATTGATTGCATTTGGGTCAAACTTTGCTTCAATTTTACATCAACATTCGACAAGGATCTCTGTTTTTGAAAATTAATAATATTTATTTGCTATTCCGGTACAAATCAATAATTTGCCAATTTATGGCAAAAAGTTTCAACAGATTTTTTGGCTTTAAAAATTACCCATTAAATAAATTATCCAAAGCAATGTGAATTATGAATGCACTTTACTTGGTTCGCGTTTCGGTCAATTTTTGTTGGACACGAGCAGCGTGCAAAATAAGGGTGTTAAGCGAAAGCTGTGCCCGAACAGTCGTTTATTTGGGACATTGAGACTAATAGAATTGCTATTATTGGCAAAAATGTTTGTCAAATTAACAGGACAGGATCCTGTTATGGATAAATCATTTTGTTTGTTTGTCAGATGGATCAGCACTATTTAGGAATGCGCCGTCGGTAGAATTGTGTTTGAATGCGGCCAACCAATTCCTCCAACAACAGAACATGCAGCCAATGGCCATACTCCAATCCGCCAATGGTGTGACTCGTAGTGCCTGGGTCTGGTTTTAATTTCGATTAAAAATTCACCAAAAATATTACTTCGTTTCTCGACGCTGACAAAATCCGTTTATGTGTTAAAAACGGATAATTGAAGTCCAAAAGTCTGAAGTTATAGCCACCCTACCACTCAAAATTTAGCGAATATTCGATGAGATTTGCCTGTCCGCAAATTTTGGTATGTTTAATAAAGGTAAAGCTGAGCAGAAATGGAGTAAAGGTTTGCTGTTATAAATTAAATTGAACAAATTACTTAGGGTGTAACAAAAGTTCTGAGCCCTATTGAATTTTACAATTTCAAAAAATCATTTTTCTGGCAAAATGTTACAAATC
>VAHH01001123.1:0-14311 GCA_013357305.1 Radopholus similis | reverse complement strand
TGGCTCTGCAGACTTGGCACGTGAAGAGCACCGCCCAGTGTTTCTTCTCATTGTGCTCTTTTCCTTCGCATGTTGTGAGTGGGCCTTGAAAATTTAAGTTTGAAAGTGAAGTCTTTCAATTTCAGGCTCAACAATGCCTTCTGTGGAACTTTCCTTTGCGGTCAGGTTCCTATCCAGCTGCACCGCGTAGCCGAGCTGCTCATGGTAATTGGCCCGCTCCAAGGCGGACATGGGCACAACAAGTGGCGCCTGAGAATGGCATTAAAATTTCCCATTAGTTTTTCCAATTTTTGGCATTTGTTCAAATCAATGGCGATCAAAGCCGCAATTTTTGTCTGACAAGTGCCATCGAATTTGGGAACATGAGATTTCAAAAATTGAACAATTTCATTGGCCCAATGCACATTGATTTATTTGTCCAAATCGACAATGACTAATTGACACTGATCAGCCATTAATTGCATGACGCGCTGTAGAAGCAATGGGCCAGCAATTCCGAGTAGGCCTCCGAGTCGGCCAGATCGGGGCCAAAGTTGCGCACGTGGAGGATGGGGGTACGCTAACTGCGGATTTTTGCTTCATTTTTGTTTATTTTTATTGGTCATTTTTGTTTTTTTTCTCTCACAGATCATTTTCCAATTCAATTTTTAAACTTTCGGCACCAGCGGCGGAGTTTTGTTTGTATAAAATTTTCAAATGCCTTTTCAATTGAAAATGTTCACATTTGTAATTTCTTTAGTATAACCTCTCCGATTTTTTATCCGAAATTTTCGCTTTGGAACGCAGTTTGAATGTGGATTGTAGAGGTCGAGCAGTTAACGACTTCCATTTCTGTTGCCGCACTTAAATTTTCATTAATTGTGTGACACTTGTTGGCGTCTCATCATTAAATAAATCCACAATTTTCCAATCCTTTTGCGTCGAAGACGGCGTCCGAGATTGTCGCGATAAAAAATAATCTGTGACTCCACTCATTATTAAATTGCAGATTCATCTTTGAATTCATTTTTGAAAATCTGTTCTCTAAATCCTTTTCAGTCTTCACTGCTAGTGCTGCAAGCCTTCAAATCGCAATTTTAAATTTATTTTCTATTTTTAAATAACGATTGGTACTTTTGTAAAGTCTATCCATTAATTTTCTTTTAATTTACGATTTGTTTTCAAAATGCGTGCCCATCCTTCATTTACACAATGATATGTATGTGTTGAGTGAGTCTCGTAATGGAGCGAATTCTGCTCGAAGAGGGTGCCAATTGATGGACGCAAGGAACACGGCGTGAAGATTGGCCAATTGTTGGAAGAGGGAATTGAGGAGTATTGCCGTACGAACTTTGACGACATTACAAAAAAGCGCAGTATTATCACAGAAGGATCAACCGCCGATTCCGGTTGAGGGATCTCTCAAATCCTCTGCTTAGCCACCACACTACCCAAGCACGGCCGTCTCTCCGGATTTGGTCCTCCAGCCTTTCCAGCTCTCTTTCATTTAATTTGCAAATGTCTAACAGTAATTTGTAAGCAATTTTTGTTGATTAGTAGCGTCTCCTCAAACTCCTCATGGCTGTTTCGTTATGCACACGGCACACCTTTTTTCGCTTTTTTAAGCTCCTTTTAGGAGACTGGTTTCCTGGAACTCTGTCAATCTCAATATTTGCATCGTTATAATTGGTTATTTTTAATTACAAATTTTCAACAATTCTCAGCGACGATTTTATTTGGAGTGTGTTCGAAGCAGGGTTTATTTGTTGAATTCAATTTTTTTATTATTGCTTTTCGGACGTTTTTGAAGATTCATTGACGTTTGCACTGGTTGGCACATCCATACTGCATTAGTAGAGGGCGGCTTTTGTGCATAAGAGAGCAAACAAATCAAGGCAAATTTTAATTATTTATTTTTATGCTTCGATTCGTCCAACAATCATTTTTAAAGGAACGGCTTTTGGAGCATGTTCAAGACCCGTTTGCTCCAAGAACGCTTCGCCCTTTCCACTTCTTCTCTTTCATTTTCTCTACGTCTTCGTGGTGGGGCATTGTTCCCTCTTAAAGACGCGAGTGCGTTTCGGAAGAGGGCGGTAACATTGGCCTTCCAATTTGGTCCCAGGACGTCACGGCAAAAAAGAAATAAGACGTATCCGCAGCCCACAGTGATTAACATGTGTCCCAGCCAGTACAGTCCAGTAATAATTTTTCCCCAAAACCAATCTTCCACCAATGTTCCGATGCCATGAATTCCCACTCCCAAGGCATTTGCTCTTCTTAACTTTGAATAATGCTTTTATTGCATGATACACATCTAGCACTTTCTCTTCCGGCCTTAATTCTCCACACGCTCACTTTTCTGTCAGTTGCTGTAGCCAACTAGTGGCGGGGTCAACTAGTGGCGAGCCAACTAGTGGCGGGCCGACTAGTGGCGAGACTGACTAGTGGCAACTGGCAAATAGGGGAATTAGGCGGGAAGCAAACTGAGAGAAATGAAGAATACTAATAATTTGCTGCAAGTGGCGTCTGCCTAGCCATTAAAATTCAAATAAATACAAACAACATAAATTGTTTAAATGTATAAATTTTATCCAAAAATTTTGCGATAAATCCAAAATTTACATACTATGCACAAATAATTTAAATTTTGAAAAATTCACATTATGCTTATGCCATTTGGAAATTGTGAAAAATACCGCGAACATATTCAACGACTGTTTCAAATTCATAGCGGTTTACAATAGTGAGAATTCGGTCATCAGCTTCCTGATATTTGCGACGTTTGGGCTGAGCACCATGCCCAGCAACATAAAGTTCATAATCGGCATCACTCACTTTAATGACTTTTTTGAGACAATCTAAGAATTTCCAAATGGTAGGATGGGCAATGCCGAGTTGTAATTGGACCTTTCGGTGAAATGCTTCACAAAAATTGTTAGTACGATCAAGTTGGGATAGTGTGCGTTCAAAAACATTCCAAATTTCATGCGGAAATGTGGGAGGAGCACGGGTTCCATTAATTCGCATTCGCCCTACGTAAGTATTAGTAAACCAAGACAAAATTGGTTCAAGTTCGATCGGAAGGTGATTTTCCAATTCGGATAAAGCATCTATGACATCGTCTGGGGGTACAAAGGCTAACGAAATTATCATCCTTGAACTAAGTGCAAATTCGGGATCTGCATTATACATGTTTGTGAGATTCGCCGAAAGGTCCCGTCCATATAAAGTGTTTCGACTTGGTGTACCCATGTACCTATTGTTTCACGACCGAAAACAAGAATTCTTTGTTGATCACCTACTCCGCTGTCGCACAAAAGTAGTCGTTCCGCTTGGCCCGGTTCGATTTCGTAATTTCTATATTCTTCTGGGATCAAAAGTGCAGCACGATTTTCAGGATTGACTAGCAAATGTTCGTTGTGTGCTAATCTCGTGCGCTGGACAACCTTGCGCATCGCATTCGGATTCGGCATTTGACCTGTCGTTTTGGCATTTTTGATTCACAACTGTAAACCTTTCTTACCTAAAATTGAACGACTGAGTCCATTCACAACTTGTGTTCTGATTTGGCTAGGGTTCTCCATCGAGGTTGTGGCACGAATTTTGACCGAGGTCATTGCTTGTTGGACAGCGATTCGCGTTGCATTTCCGGTGTCAGAACAACTATGCTTAGTTATCAATCGGATGAATGTTTGGTTTTCATCGGATGAAGTCCAGACGCGTCCTTATATCAATTCGCTTTTTAATGGATTATTTTAAATTGTTTATACCTTTGCAGCCATCATTTCGTTTATCACAACACCAAAATAAGCGAAGGCCATCCGAACTCTGCTTGTTATCACGAACATAGGAGAAGCCGTCATGCGAATATTTTTCATGCTTTCTTTGGGAGGATATTTGCTCAGCCATGAAGAATTTTTGGATCAATGAGTGATAGAAATTAGAAATGAAGAGTGATGATGAATTAGAAAAGATTAGAGATTAGAACAAGTATACTAATTTGTAATTTGCCTCCCGCATGATGCCATTCAAGTATTAATTTGCCTCCCGCCTAATTCCCCTATTTGCCACTAGTCAGTCTCGCCACTAGTCGGCCCGCCACTAGTTGGCTCGCCACTAGTTGACCCCGCCACATTTTTATTCATTTCGAATTTGTTTTAAATTTTAAAAAATATTTTCCAATGAGAGCTTTTGAGCAGTTTAACGTCTTATTACCCAGGACCAACAGTCAAATGCCACGCTTTTAGTATAGGTAGTTGTCATTTGTATTTGCAATTGGAGCTTCCTTTTGAGCGTCCTCAACTGCATTTCCAGTTTGTTCACTGCCCAGTTGTTGAGTTCTTCCCTTGAGTCCATTCGTTGAGGGTCTGACCGGACCTTGTCGATCAATTCACGCTCACTTTTGATAATTTCATATTTTTAAAATGCGGTTATAAAATTTATTTCTTGCTGCGTTTTAGGCTCAGCTATTAGATATTTGTGTAAAAAGCCGGGAGTTTGAACTTTGAAACGGAGGCTCTTCAGTAGCCGTTGCTATAGTTTCAACGTTTCAAGCTTGGTTCTGTCGAGGTCCTTCTCTCTGGCACTGTTTTCTCCGCTATTTCCTCAACTACTGATTCTACAGTTTTCCCGAACTAGTTGTTTCTACAAACCAATCAATTAAAGAAGGCCAATCAATAATTCTTTCATTTTGTTTCGTTTGTTTAAATTTAACAATTCTTTGTGGGCTTTTGGTTTGATTTGTTAATATAGGTATTCGATGATAGCTGAACATCATGCAACGGCAGCTTGTCCCCAAAGAGGTAAGCGGCCAATTGCGCCACGCTGGTCGCTTCGGCGGTTGTAATACCTCGATAACTCAAAATAAATTTTCAAAAAATCAAATTTGACTGTACCGCCAAAAGAAAAGCGAACGACCTTCGGTCAAATTGGGCGGTGGATCGGTGCCAAAAGGCAACCGGGGCAATTGCGTGCGCATACAATCCGCAAATAATCCCGCAACCTTTATTTTCTTCCCGGTTTGCTGATCCATGTGCAGAAGTCCAATTCCGGCTTTTTCAAATTTTAAAAAATAATTAAATTTATCGCTATGCAGCAGTGTTCCATAAAATTTCATTTTTAAAGCGTCAATTTGGTTGCCAATTTGAATTTGTGTTATGTACTATTTATTACTCATTGTTCGAATCCATAACCTCGACCTGGATGTAGTAAATGGGGCGCTTAAGACGCTTCTGTGGTATCAGTTGGCAGGCCAATTTTACTCTAAAGATCTGCTTCTGTTGATTATTTTTATTATCAAGAAATTTTATTTTATTGAATTACTATTTTTCTTTTAAGGAGTGCCCGTTCCTCCATTCGCTGGCAATTAATGTATTTTTATTTTATTTATAGATTTAAGATGTGAGGCAAATTAAATGAAAATTTTTTTTAATCCATTCGGTAAGGCTCCACTCTGCTGCTGCCTTCTTTGTTTTCCTTTGGCCTTGGCAAAATCAAATTTTTTTCTCCAATCGAGCATTTTTCGATATTACACATTAATTGAATTTAATTAAAGAACTCCTTCAAATAATATTTGCCTTACATTAATTTCATTTTTATTCTTTATTTTCAGCTTTAACCAACTGCCTTTTGGCGCATTCGCCTTCCAATTCACTAATCCACATTGCCAATCGTAAGAGCTTTCATAAAATTTATGATGATTTTACAATGTAAAATGTTGTAATTTTTCCTCTATTTTTACAATGTAAAAATTTGTTCTTAAAAATGTGTGTTCAACCTTTCCAGCCGATTTCCCTCCCTTCAAATCGGCATCGTTTCGCCCATTTTTGAGGTTGCGGGGCTTTTCAGCGGCTAAGGCATTCCCCTGCAGTGGCTCTGGGCTTTTGCAGACTTTCTTCCTCCCTTCGCCTTTATTTAAATTTAAGTGCAGTTTAAAGTCTTACTCCAGGACTATTTAAAAATTTTGTTTGTGAATTATCTATTCATATCTCGCAATTGTCCACTTGAATCATAGAATGCCTCTTCATTCTCTTGCTACGGCTGCTGCTGACCATTTTTATTTATGATTGTATTTAATTTTCATTTTAGTCTATTTAATTCATTTTAATTGCAATATCAGTTATCATAATGTGCATTCTCAAACTGGAGAGTGTTTGTTGTTTTGACAATTTTGTTGTGGCTGCAGTTTAACGTCTTGCCCAGGACCAAATTTATTTTTTGAATCAGATACATGGGCAACCGGCGCAATTTCACATTTAACTTTGAAGTCCTCCGTCTTTTCAGGGATTGAGTGCAATGGCTCTTGAATTTCAAGCATTGCGAAGTCGTCCTCAAATCCATTTTTAGTGTCATTAGTCCAGAGTCATTTATTATTTTATATTTTTTTACAATTTCATCTGTGCACATACATTAGGAAATATCTCGTCGTTTTCGCTGATTTATCGCTTTTATTCGTACTTTTCATTTATTTTAATTCATTCTTTTTTATATGAGTTTTATTGCTCCAGAGCTTTCTCAATCACTTCGTTCAAATTTCGCATCCAGATGATCTTTCCTTTTGTTTTTTTTCATTACTCATTTGGGTATCTCGGCGCAATCTCTCTCCTCGTTGAACATCTGGTAGTAAGTAACTCCACTCCTTTGTTCATCTTTGTCCGAAGCCTCGTGACTTTTTATTCTGTAGATTAATTCTCTTTCTTCTTCAATCATTTGCTTCGCAAATGCTTAATTCCGAGTGGGTGCCCAATTTCATGCTCCGTTGCCGATTGCAGGTTTTTGAAATTGAACGCGTAATTTTATTTCTTGCATTTATTCATTTCCACGTTCAATGAATCTTTTCTGCTCTGAGATTTCATATAAAATGCGGCTTGTTTAATTGTTAGTGTCGCTTTGGGTTTTGTTTCTTTTTCAATTTTTTTTAAATTGATAAATGCATGTTTTTCAATTAATAGTTTTGCTATATAAAAATTTATTTTAAATTTCAGCTTCGATTTCCGTTGTTGGCATTCCGAATAAAATCGCTACTCCTCTATGACTAAATTTCATGCTTATTTCACTCTCAATCGGTCTGAACCTCGAAAGGTGGACAAGGATATGTCGGGCCAACACGGGTGCACAAGATATATATTGGCGACAAGTTTTCTTGTGTCGAATGTCACTCTCGTAGCAATGGACAATAGACAAATGTTCAATGATGGTGCGTCTTTTGCGTTGGCTGACGCGTCGTAAACTTTGCGGATCTTGTTGGGTTTGCTTTCTACATTATTACTTCAATTCTCGCTAAGTCCCTTTAAAGGCCATTGTTGACAAATTCAATTTTCTGTTCACTCCGACTCCCAACCTCGTTATTCGTGTTTCGAAAACACAGTTCCAGTTTCCACCAAACTCAGCTCCCATTTTTAAATTTAAAAGTTAATTTATCGATTATCAATCTTTTTTATCATTTGCACACACAAAGTTTTTCACAATAATTTGTGGTAAACAGCTTGATACCAAAAGTGCGGTACGTGCTTGCTTGCGGCTTGTTTAATTGTCGGTTGTCAATTTGGTTTTTTGCCCATTAATTTGTTGTAGATTTTTTACATCGAACCCCTGATCAAACTATCCGTCAACAATGTTTGATGGCGTGTAAAATGGAGCATTTAATGTATGTTTTTGATTTCGTTTCATCTAAATACATTTTGGATTGCAATAGGTGTTCAACTTTATCCGGTCATTGTTTGTGGTGGCCTTGTACTTATTTTTCCGTTGCACTCGCATTTATTATCATTAATAAAACATTAATTAATTCACTTTTTATCCATTCGTGATCTCAATTTTGAGGTTACAGGGATTTTCGGCTTCCCTTGCAGTCGCTCATTTTGTAGACTCCATTTGTGCGCTTCCGCCGTTGTTGTTGTGCATTTGGTTTCTCCAAAACTCCTTCAAAAATCACTTCACATTTTCGACTTTGCTACTCCAGTCTTACAGTTTTTTTGAATGTTCAATTAAATTATTCGTACCATTATTTAATTTGATTGATCTTTGTTTCAAATCTCAGTCGATTTTTATTCGCTTCTGAAGTCCGTCCATTCTCCATTGCCGCCTTCAGCCGCAGTTGTCCTTCTCTTCGCCTTCTTCGGTTCTGTTGGAACATAACGTTTCTCGGCTTCAGTGAAATTTGGCCATTAATTATTTCCACCAACTTTTTGCATTTAATTTTTACAAAGGCCTCCTGTCCACTAGGCTGCGTTTTAGGCCCAGCTCGGCCATTTTTGACAAATTTTACTCTGGAAATGTGTAAAATATCGAACCAATTGTTTGTCCACCGCTTGCTCGCCAGTTTGCCCGTCTCGCTCGCCATCTTTTTCTCCAGTTAGGCCGTCTCGCCGTGGCAAGGGCGAACCTGACTGCAGCGAGTGTGAGCCCGATGCCAACCTGACACACCACAATCGCCACCACTTTCAATTTCTGCCGATGTATCCATTTTGAGTAGTGAGGTTGCAGGGTTTTTCAGCTATTTTGGCTTCCCTTGCAGTGGCTCATTGTTGCTTTATAAAACATTCATTTCTCTGCCGTACTTTTTATTTTGAAAGCACCTTTTGTGCCAAAAATTTGTTTTTTAATATTTTCTAATTTGAGAGCTTTTAAGCAGTTTAACGTCTTGCCCAGGACAACATTTCCTCCCAAGCCTCAGCCAATCTCTTTTACTTTCCTTGTTGTGCTTGCTGGCCTTGTACTTACCTTTCTGTTGCATTCGCTTTTATTATCATTTATAAAACATTTAATTAATTCAATTTTCAATGTTTGATTGTTTGTGAACTTCACTTTTTATCCATTCGTGATCTCAAAATAAGTAATTTAAATGAATCTCTCTTTCAACATTCAACGTTATCCGTTCTGCCTCCGTCATTCGCTTTTGGTTTTTCGACTTTCGCTTTCCATACAGCATCGGCTCCGGCATTATTGTGTTCATTTCGCCGTCTCCGTAGTGGTTCTTTTCAAATATTTCCGCTTTTCTGACAAATTATCAAATTTGCATTATATTCACATTTTTATTTTATTGAGCCTCCACGTTTTTGCTCTCGGCTCTGTTTTAGGCCCAGCTCGGCCGTTCACTGGATATTGTTGATAAAGATCTTATTTTTATTGAAAAATCCTTATACAATTCACGATTTTAATTTATTAAGAATATTGCATTTAAATCTAATTTTTTTGTTCCTTTATGTCGGTTTCCTTTTATTAATTACAATATTTGTTTAATCCATTTGATGAGGTTGCAGGGATTTTCAGCTGCTTTGGCTTCCCTTGCAGTGGCTCATTATTGCTTTAGGCCTGTCGCATTTTAAACTTAATTTTTCATTTCACTCCTTTCGCCGTTGACTTTTATTTACATTTCACTTTGCCGCCGTTCCAGTTTCAAATTGTCAAAGTTTTTGTGTAGTCGTCGATCATTTTTGTGTTTTAAAGCACCTTTTGTGCTAAATTTATTTTAAATTTCACCTCTGATGCTCCAGCAGACCTTTAAAATATTTGGCTGTACTAGCTTAGTGTGTTCTGTGTTGTCGATCGGTCATCCATTTAGATTATTTGTTTTAATGAATGGCGTTTGGGAATTATAATTAATTTCAATTATTAGAACATTTCTGCACATGAGCAGCCAAAATGTATTGCGCCAGGCATGGTGATTACTGATTACCATATCGCTAGCTGATTTTACAGTGACGATCGACCCCTCTCGGGATTTTATTTTTTACGATTTGTTTTTTGGTATATTTCGATCGCATCAGTCATGTTAATTATTTTCAATTATTGCTATTTCTGATGTGTGATGTGGATATGGAAAAATATAAAATGGCGCAATGGATGGGGGAGGAGTAGCTCACCACTGCAGCCGCCGCGGTGGACGCAAAGAGTTGGGGTCAATTCCTCGCCGCCAATTCCTCGCGGGGGTCAATTGCTCGCCATTTCCCTATAGACCTATATCCCTTTTTTAGCCTAAGCCAAGGCAATAGCTTAGCCCAAAGAGTAGTCAAGTAAGCTATTTTAGCCTAAGCCAAGGCTAGCTTAGCCTAGCTTAAGCTTAGCCTACGTCTAAGTGGCGGCGAGGAATTGGCTGGCGAGCAATTGGCAGCGAGGAATTGTCCCATTCCCGGACGCAAATGGCAAATGGGGAAGCGAGATGATTAACTCGGAACAAAAATGTGATTAATCTGGAACCAAATTCTTTCGGAACCAAAATGTGATTAATCTGGAACCAAATTCTTTCGGAACCAAAATGTGATTAATCTGGAACCAAAATGAGATTAATCTGGAACCAAAAAACTGGACAAAGTTATGCCATGTCAAAGTTGGCAAAACCATGGCTAAGGTGTAGCCAAGTGGGCTATTTTGGCTTAAAGCCTATGCAAGCTTATGCTTATGCTTACGGCACTTGTCTGACAAAAGTTGGCATTTGGTTCCAGATTAATCTCATTTTGGTTCCAGATTAATCACATTTTGGTTCCGAAAAAATTTGGTTCCAAATTAATCACATTTTGGTTCCGAGTTAATCTTTTCCGAATGGGGAATGATTCGCCGCACACTCAACAGCTCAACGCCCAGTCGGGTGTTGTTGACTGCCTTTGTGTCCGCCCCCATTCCCCTATAGAATACAAGTGGAGGGAGAGAAAGAGAGCGGAAAATAACGCCGTTCACCTCCACTCGTCCACTCTCACCAGCAGCCCTCATCCCAAGTCCCAACGTAAGCGAATTGCACAAGCTGTGCACTGTGCTGTGCCGTGTCGGTAAGTTTATTCCTTTATTCGTCCATTTTGGACGCAGCGATTGCGCAATTTTGCGCTCGTCGAATGGAGAATGAAGAATGAATGGCGAATGGTTGGGTCGGTCGGCCGCTGTGGTGGGGTTTGGGCGGAGTGTCTGTGTTGGAGCGGACGCTGACTTGGCGTCGCTCTTTGGCTCTATGACTCCGCCTCCTCCGCCAGCAGAGCCAGCACACAGACACAACATGCGGGCGACACTGGAGCGAAGAGTTGTGGCAGAGAAGGAGAGAACGACGCATAAGCGACGCAATGTCCAACCTATCCAACACACACATACATACTTACTTGTCAATAGGGTTAGGATTTTTAATGATTAAAAATCTCCAAATAATGAATTAAATAATGATATAATGATAAAAAATCGAAAAATATTGATTAAAAAATCGCCAAATTTTATTCCGTGTAGTTGCAAATAGGTACATTTCAAGGTTTTCTGGTGTGAAATTGGTCCTATCATCTGCCAGCACTTTTTTCAACCTCGCAAAAATCCGGGCCCTAAGCCCTAACCATCATATTTTTGAGAACGAATAATAATTAATAGCAATTTTTTAGCTCTATCACTATTCATTAATCAATATATTTATCCTTTTTTTCTGTGTTCAAATCAAGGGGAGAGAAAAATTTTTCTGTGAATTACTTCCAAAATGACGTTTTTCCGACTACTCCAGAGCACTTGGACTCTTTCACTTGTGCGTTCTTCCTATTCTTTCCAACCTGGGCGCAAAAATATCATAATTCCTTCCAAATTTTGAATTAAAAAAGTGTTTGATTTTATCATTTCTAAAAATATTCAATTCTCTATTTTAATTTTTTATAATCTCAAACGTGTATTAAATAAAAATTTTGATTAGGCAAAAAATAAATATTTTGAAAAATATACAAATTTAAATGTTTCTGTGATTTTTACACAGAGGAAGATTGTCAAAGAGTATTTTAGAAAAAATAAATAAAAGTTGAAACATTTTTTTCCAAAAATTGTGAGTTTTGGTGACTCTCATTTTCAGCTCCTCTTCCTCTTCAAATGTGCTGCTGGTCTATGCTCCATGCCTGGCGCACATTGTTCGTCACTCTGTTAGTGCGCACAACCACCGAAGTCCGTGGATTGTGGTTGCTGGTGCTCTGTTGCTGCGAGAAAAGTCCCGAGAATATGGCAAACATTTTGGGGGGAATGCTGACCACTTGTGTGGGCGCCACACCGCCCGCGGGTTGTGCCCATCCGCTGAGCCACTGGATCAAATGGGTGGCGAGTCCACGCATCGCCTCGCGCACATAGCCCTTGCAATCGGTGCGAATGGACTTGTTCAACACCAGGTAGATCACCGGGGGCAGTCCCTAAATCCAAATTCTGATCAAAGAGTCGATCAATGAGTCCTCTATCCAAGGGATCTGGCTGATCATCAAAGTAGTGATCAGTATCGATCGAAAGTACCCATCAACCCAGGGTTTTTGTCTGATCAAATTTTGATTATATCCAACTGAATCTCAAACTGATCGTTGGTATGCTCAAAAAGGATCAAAGAAGTATTAATAGTAATTGGGAATTGATCAAAGTGCCAATCAATGAATTGATCCCAATTAATTGTACAGAGATTAGTGTAATCTTGACTGATGTCAAGTTGAGACCTTTTTAAAACGTCAAAAGTCCGTTAAAAATCAGATCCCTTTCCGAGCAATAGGCGCGCACATTGAATACCTATTCTTTACATACGTGAATGTGAAGCCAAACAAAGTGTCCAATGGGGAACATGTCGTCGGAATAGGAGCCTTCAAACAAAATTTTGCATACATTTTTTCAAACATTTTCATTTTTTGATACCATAGAAATTTTGCATGTAAATGTACATGAGACCGGTGATAGTGTTCAGGCCGCTGATGATGGCCACTTGCAGGAAAATCTATACAAATATTTATATTTTTTATTCAAAAAAATTAAAAACCATTTTTTGGAGGCGATCAATTGGCGCCGAATCGGTCATCATGACGCGATTTTTTTGCGTTTTGATGATCAACGCAATGACAAAGCCGCCGTACAGCGAGGTGCACACGATCGCTGTGAAAATGTCCTCCACGTAGTTGGACTGATTGGCGTACTGCAATTGTTGTAAATCGCATATTTACATTTTAATTTGTTTTTTAATTTTTAATGCTGTCTTTTTCCCGTGTATTTGTTCCTTCTTTGTGCTCCTCCTCCACAGTTCCCAACTTGCCAATTCGGTGTCATTGCGCACCAGTCCAGTGTATGGGTAGATGAACCAGGTGAAGTACATCTGAAAATGAAGAAACAAAAAATTGCAATAATTAATTTTGCATTTCAAATATTTTATTTTCGCACATTTACAATTCATTTAAAGCTAAAATTCACCGGCATAAACAGTGGCGAGTCCGTAAATGCGAAGCCATAAAATCCGTAGGCCAACGACACGCCAATCCAGCACCAGACGCGATTTCCTCAAAAATATGAATTTGGAAAAATCCCAAATGAAATATGTGGGAAAATAACAACCTGTGAAGAGCGTTTGCGCCAGTTTGGGCGCAATCATGTCAAGGCACCGATTGAATGCTGGAAAAAAAGAAGTCAAATTTATTTATTCATTTTTATGCTCACCCAGAGTGGCGTCGAGTGTTCCTTCGGCGAACCAAAAAACTAAATTTGCAAAATGTTTTTAAAATTTAAAAACAAAAATGGGTAATTACACAGCAGAAACGAGCCAGCAATGTAAATCAGAATGGGGTAGTCGCAGTAGAATGCACCCATCAGACTCAGAATGCCTGGAAAGTGATTCCCCAAATCAAGAGCCGAAAAATTAAGTATAGCTGATATTCTTTATAATTATGAAAAATTAGCTTAGAAATTCAAATTGTAATTTTTTAACTATTAAAATGTTTTATAAAATTATTTATTCAATATTACTGTTTTTTGTTCTTACCCTGCAGAAATCCGATTATGCCCATCAGGCCCAGGTCGACAATGCCCAAAAAGAACATGAATTTGTAGCAGACCATGTCCATGCGCTTCCAAATGGAGAACATGCACGGGATGTAGAGAGACTGGAACGGCGCCCAATTTATGGGTGAGATCTGACACTTGCTTGATCTCGGATCAGTGATCACACCACTTGGTCAAACATATTTTTTGGACAGTCAAATTTGATCCAGCTACCACACCACTCGATCAACCGGATCGGTTCGAACCCAAAATATGTGCGCTGGTCGAGTCCGATCAGATTCAGATCAACTGGCTTGATCTGAAGTGACACTATTGCTGATCTTGCAAAATCCCTTCGTTTGACTCTGGCGCTTAATTCCCAATTTAATCTGATCTAATCGATGATCGACTTTAAGGACATTTGTATGATTCGCTGATTTGTTAAATTCGATCAATTCTGAAAATTGATCAGATCATCCCAATCTGGTTCTTTAGACTTGATCTGAGCTAATTGCTGTTTCATGTCGCCGCCCCGATGGTGGCGACGAGAGCTGAGCTGGAGCGAGTTGGGAACAGTCATCGCCGACGGACGAGAGCTGCAGCGGCT
>VAHH01001122.1:0-14338 GCA_013357305.1 Radopholus similis | reverse complement strand
GCTTCTCTTGTGCTGATAAATAGGCGCGAGGATCGGCCAGCGCATCGACCAGGCCCTTCAAATACGAAAGATGAGAGAGATAAGGGCAGAATTAAATGGTAAACAGGGGACATGAAAAGTGATCTGACCCTGACTGAACAGTGTGCTGCTATTTCGGAGAAGGGATCGAACGTGCGATCGGGTCGCCGCATGAAGTCCGGCTTCAGCAAGTACCCGCATTGACCGTTGTACTCGAACTTTCCTTGGTTCAGTTGCATGCACACGTCTGGCGTCTGGAAATTCAGCGCCACCATCTTGCCATTGGTTGGCATTAGCACCATAGAAAAGAGAGCCAGGAGAACAACTCCCTTGCGCAAAGT
Source organism: Radopholus similis (assembly GCA_013357305.1). Lineage (NCBI taxonomy): Eukaryota > Metazoa > Nematoda > Chromadorea > Rhabditida > Pratylenchidae > Radopholus > Radopholus similis. The sequence continues at coordinate 13,979 of VAHH01001122.1, read as the reverse complement.
TGTTCCCGGTGGAAGCAATTTGAACGACACCAACACTCGAAGTAAAACGCGGAAAGGAAGTAGAGCCATCCATCCACACCAGCGCGCGGATGAGCCAGAAGAGCCAATTCTGCCAAAATGGCAGTTGATGGCCTTGTCCGTGAGCCTCAAAAAAAATTTTTTAATAAAACATTTGAATCAAAAGTTTATTGTAAAATACCAGAATTTCTAAATGCTGATTCCCTACTAGATTGTTACGCTGTCGTACTTGTCTGATTTGGTGCCTTTGAATATCTACACTTGCTATGTAGTTTGCAAGTATTTTTAATCGAGGACTTAATGGTGAATTTTGGGTCATCTAGAAAAATTTTCTATGATATGGGTGGCAAAATACAAAAGAGAAAATCAAAAATATGATAACATTCATTAACGAAAAATATTCTGAATTAGTTGTGTTAATAATGTCATAATAGCTGCCAACTTATCTGTTAATGAGAATTCTGAGTAGTAAGAGGTGACCTAGGTAATATGAATCTTCCCATTTTAAGGAGACAAAAGACAAGTGACGTGGATAGGAAGGAAAATCAACCATAACACCATCAACGTCTTCGAGCTCTTCGTCGTCGAGGCCGCCATTTGGATTGGAATATTGGTATACCGCCAAGCTTGGATTTGGATCGAGTATGCGCGCTGGCTTGCGTGTAGGAAGAGGACGGCCAACCTAAAAAATTCAATAGGATTTCACGATTAAAGCATTGTATACCATCGGAGAAGACAATAGAGAGTGGAAATAAAATCTGCAAATAAAAATAATGCGTAACAGAATACCTAGGCAATGTTTCTTTGTCGAAAATTTCATTTTTTGTCGAAAATTTATTAAATAAACACAAAAACAATTACCAAATCGACAGAAACGGTGTAATTTTAAGAAAAAAATGAATTGTCAAATGCAATTGATGTAAAATTATAACTCAATTTTAGGAAGTATCATCAAACCAAAACAATTTATTTTGATAATTTTCGACATAAAAATATAGTGCGTCAAAACTGCAAAACATTGCAATTATTTTATAACATTACGTATTTGTCTAATCGTTCTAAATTTCAAACTGGAAATCCTAACACATTCTGAATTCTGGCTCTGTCTCAAATCTAAATTCGAATGGTGTGAAAGGCTGCAAGTGTGACCCCCTCTTCAATTCACTGACTTGATCCCTCATATTCATATCATATGGAGCACCGGATGTACCAATATTCATGTAAAATAATGAATTTTTAGTCGGAACTCGTGACCCCTTAATTCATAGCCAAACCTACTAGTAATCTAGAAATGGTTTATTTCAGGCCAGCACTTACCAACAATAGAAACTGCTTTATGAACAAAATGAGAAGCCAAAATCACCGACAACACAATGTTACCTTCTCCCGACAGTTGAACATCACAACTAGTCATCGTGCAAACTTCAGTGGAGGTTACCGCAACAGCTACAGGTGTTTTAGCGACCTTCAACGGGTTCCAATTTCCCTCTTTAGGAACAGAGAGGAGTTTCGCAACTGGTGGGATCAAGAAGGTCACAATTGGGCAATGACTTCGCGTCACATCTACATGAGAGGCACCGTCGAATACTGGCGATGTCTTCGGTGCAGTCGTTGCGCTTGTCCCTGTCCAGCGCGTTTGCGCATTATCATCCCCTACGACCACGGAAAAGGGAACAATTACATCATCGTGAACAACTCAAGAAACCATCCACACAACCATGGCCAAGTTAGTGAATCGTGAGGTATTTTCAGTTCGTTCATCCGCCTTAGCATATCAAATCAACTACTATTTTGAGGATCTGAACAACGGCCATAATTGAGAAGTGACTCTCGAAATCTACTAGTACATTCCGCTCAATTAATTATTGTTTCACCACTGATTGATAACTGATAAACTCATGGTCATGGCCGAAACTTTGTTTATAATTCAGCTAAAAACTTGACGCTCAGACCATATATTACTTCGAGTAACTAGGTATACTAAATATTTATCTGCCAAATTTCTATTGTCTTGTCAACAAAGATGCAAATCAAAAATGTGAATAAACATAAACTATGCGGATGCTGGATGAATGGCAACTTTCTTTGCACAAGTCAGTGAATGAGTGGTGTGGGAATGTGTGTGTGAACATGTATTGTTTTGGTTCGGTTGATGGAAGAAGGTAGGTGGATGGGAATGTGACCTTATTCGTGGATGTCTTTGCCCGCTTGTTGGATCGGTTTGGAGTTGTTCATGTTCAGACTATGCATTGTGGTTGCGAGGCGAGTAGCGACTCCCGGTGGTTCATCTCCTCCAACTCCATGGCCTACAAATTAAAGATGGTTAAATCCCATTTGTGAGACTCCTGATCCTTTGCCCTCTCAGTTCTCACCTTGGCCGCCTCTTTCTCAAGTGTCTCGCTTTGTTCGCTGTGTCGCTTTTCGAGCTGTTGCTTGTGACGATCACATCTAGAAGTATAAAATTAAGTTGTTTGGTTTTGAAAGTCGTCTTACTTTGTCGCGAGTCGCCTTCTTTCCTCCATGAACAGCTTCACGTTCTTCTCGTTCAGCTCTTTGACGCGCCTATCCCTCTCAGCCTTAGTCTAAAATGAAAACGCTAGAATATCTCTACGCTAGTCGATTGAATTTTTACCTTCACGTTTTTATCTTGATGCACCACACGATTGTCTTCAATACTCTTTTTCGTCTGCGCCTGTTTCAACTCTTTGTCCTCTGCCTCGAACCGCAAGCTCATAGAAGTCATCTGCTGCTTTTGTTTTCTAAAACATTGATGCGACTTATTTATATTTGATCTACATTTTAAAAGAAAGAAAGAAATTGGTTAAATCCGGTTGAACTGACTCGGCTAGCAACCGCCTCAGCAACGCGTACTCCTCCCTAATATGCCCCTTGTGCTGTTCGAATTCCTCCTGCTCCAACCGTCGTAGCAGTTGAGACCATTCATCGGTCTGACTTTGTACAAGTGAGCGAATCTACAAATAAGACGATGCATGCGCCCATAAGATTTCGTTTAAACTTCTCACCTTTTGCTGCTCATTGCTGATCTCGGTCTGCGGCAGCGCAGTCGGGTCCGAAATTCGTCCCGCCAATGGGCCGTGATTTGCTCCGCCGTTGTTACGCTCTACATTCAAACTGGTGCAGTTCTGGTGCGAGCGCTTCTTCAGCGACAACTTCTGACTTTGGTCCACCAACTTATTGACGCTGCTTTGCTACAAACAAATAGTAATTGTCAATTTTACGCGGTTCAAACATCAACCTGTTGCCGCTGCACGCTCTCGCGCATCTTCTGATGGCGTCGCTTCATCTCCTCCATATCTTTTTGGAGTCGTTTCTGCAGTTTCAGGAACGCCTTGTCCTTGCGTAAGTCGGTGATGTGAATCCATTCCACCTTCAAAATTTTTTATGTTAATGCTTATTAGTGCCATTTGTACAAAACGATTTTAGGGTGAAGTTTGAAAGAAAACGGGTAGAAACATCATTTGTGCCGATTATAATTCAATTTGGAACCTGAAAAGGTAAAGAAATAAAGTGGGTTGAACACTTTCTTGTCTTTAGGCAATATTCATATAACAACAAGTGGGGGAAATGAATGATGGAAATGAAAAGACACGACAACAAAAGGTTGTGCAAGGGAATTGGAAAAGGAAATCAAGTGGGGAAACAGTGTGGAATACGCGCGGGAAGACCTCTATTTGTCGTTCCAGAATGAGAGAGCCCATGCTGGCACTGATACCGCTCCCTTGAGGTCCGAGCCGGTTTTTAGCGCCCGATGCTGCATATGGCCCAGTGCGCAATGGGTGGTTGCCTATGCATGAGCCTGGGCGTCTGAAAAAATGGGCATTTCTGATCCTTAATTTTGAATTTGCTTACTCTGGACGCATCGATGCGGACAGTTTTCGGCACTTTTGTGTCACGTCGAACTCGTACACAGTGCTACGTACTAGTGCACTTAGTGCCCGTCGCGGTGGTGGCGGAGTGTCTTTGCCAGCCAGAACGCGAGATGAGAGGCGGGAGGGCCCAAGAGCGATGGCAACAATCGTGTCGCACGATTGCAGCAGGGATACGCCCTCGCCCATTCCGCCCGCCATGAACTCCTCTTCTTCCCCACTATTGGCCGAACAGCAAGGCGAAAAGCCAAACTTGTGTGTGCGCTTTGAGAAAGAGATAATCACAAAAATTTTGGGAGAATATTATCGATAAGAGATGAGAGGAGATTTGGTCAGTTGTTCAATATTATCATTAAAATAATCAGCGAATTCTTTACTTGACTCACCTGGAATTTGCCGGCATCCAAGTGCTGTTGTCCGTCTGCCAACGTTACAGTGCGCGGACTCTGTCCCGTCACCAATGCGCTGCCATCTTTTGCTCCGGGCAAAGGCGACGATGCTGCATTGGCTCGGTCGATGGCTCCCATTTGTTGCACGCTGCCCATCGGTGTGCCCATTGAGCCGTTTTGGCAACGCCGAATGGACGCATTCGATTCGAATTGATGGCTCTCCCCGAGCAGTTGCTGCTTCGTGCGCCGCATACTGCCGCCTTGGCCCATCGCCACCGGCACTTCGTCCCCGACCATGTCCAGCTCGTCGTCCACACCCATTTGGTGCAGCGCCTCCTCGCGCTTCTCTTGTGCTGATAAATAGGCGCGAGGATCGGCCAGCGCATCGACCAGGCCCTTCAAATACGAAAGATGAGAGAGATAAGGACAGACTGGATGATTAAAATTATTATTGATTCGCCACCCATTTTATAAGTCAAAGGAAGTTCTTTAGGCAGCCTTCTCAAGGCGCCATAGTGTAGTGGTTATCACGTCTGCTTCACACGCAGAAGGTCCCCGGTTCGAGCCCGGGTGGCGTCAGGTTCCTTTTTCCTTTTTAAACTAACACTGAGTTCGTCTGGCACGTAAGTCTTCAATTGGATGTGCACAAACAGCGTGGGCAATGTCATCGGCTGATTGTTGTCCGTACGCAAAGATATGTGTCTGTAGCCAGATTGCAGTCCGTCCAACAGCAAAATGCGCTGTCCAAGCTGTTTCCCGTTCTCGTCGTACACAGCGAAACGGAGCACCGCCAGTTCTGGCAGGATCACCTTGCGGAACACGAACGGCTGGAAATACAAATACATAAGAGTAGATGTTTGGCAAAGGTTTTCCCCACCTCTTCGTTGTAGATCGGATTGAGCCCATTTCCTGGGACCAGTTTGGTGCGATGTTCCTTCCGGATTGTATCCGTCGGCAGTCCGTACATCTCCACCTCCACGTAGGTGCCCGTCTTGCGCTCACATAGGAACTGGCCAGAAATAATCTGGAAGCGATTAAATGGTAAACAGGGGACACGAAAAATGATCTGACCCTGACTGAACAGTGTGCTGCTATCACGCCATCTGAAAAGTGTAAATGTGTTGGTTGAACCGTCGAATCAAAGTGCGTTGTTTTCTCCTCACCAACTGGCGACTCGGAGAAGGGATCGAACGTGCGATCGGGCCGCCGCATGAAGTCCGGCTTCAGCAAGTACCCGCATTGACCGTTGTACTCGAACTTTCCTTGGTTCAGTTGCATGCACACGTCTGGCGTCTGGAAATTCAGCGCCACCATCTGACAGCCCGCATTCCAGAATATTTGTGGCAAGAAGTTGCTGGAATCCACGCGTGCGCCCTTCGGGTAGATCCTGCTCAATGGAAGTGAGGGCGGATCAATCAAAGAGTTGCAAGTTCACTTTCATGTTACCTATGATTTATGAATTATGATCGGGCTAGGTATATTAGCTGACACTAACTTATTTAGTATTTATAGAACTAACCTGCTCAGCTGGCGTTTGTTGTAGTTGACGAATTCCAGCGCGGACTGCTTGAGCAGCCCCAGTCCCGTGCTTTCGGAGAAGGAGGACATGTGGAAGTGCAGGTCGTTGCTCTCGGCAATGTCGAACCCGGAGAACTTGACGGGATGCGTGTAGTTGACCAGCGAGGAGAGCAGCGGGTGAATGTTGGTGGTGGCGCCTTGGTAGTGGTACGACTCTTGGATCTATGGAACAAATTGAAAACGAGCAGTGGGGGGGGGGTCTACCATTTTGAAGAGGCGTTCCTCCTCCTCCTTGGTGAGTGCCGGCTGAAAATTGGAATGAACATGGCTTGAATAATGTCTGTTCGACTGGGGAAGAGCAACGGGACTGGAACTTAGTGGGGCGAAGCACGCATTCGAAATCAAGGGGCAAATGAGGACCAAAAATTGGGGAGAGATGACGGCCTAACCGCCACAGCAGGGACAGAACACAGACGAAGAACGAACGCCGAGTGGGGAAAGGGGGAAGTCGCAAATTAAGTGAGCGCGGAATAAACGATCAAAGCAACACTGCACACGCCAAATCAATCGAGACTGGTGGATGGACGGGGGACAACGATGCGGGTTGGTGCTGGTGCCTGCCTGCCTTTTTGCCGGCTCGCTGTCCTCCGCCGCCGTTGCTCTTCTCCAAAACGCCGCTCCGCTTCGGCGGTGCCGCATCGAGCAGCGCCGCCGCCGTGGAATGATCCGTGGTGGACTGGACCACGGAGGGACGCCGAAAAGAGCGCTTCTCAGTGCGCCCGCCGACCAGATTGAACAGCGACGAGGCGGAGCCTTGGCCACTGCCCGCCCTGTGCCGACTCAACTCGCCGCGCACAGTGCCCTCGCGCGAGAGTGCCGACGAGCAGTAGTCCTGCGGATCAGAGGAAGGTGTGGTGGAAGAGATGAAATAGATAGTGAGTGAGAAGCGGTTAGGGGTTAGATAGATGCTTGCATCAGGCTGCCAGAGATGTTTTCAGCTTGGATATCGCTGGCTGTTGATTATCGACCGACAAAATGTTAATGGAAGTGCGATTAAAGTGAGCAAAGATGCATAGGAATTTCCCAGTATTTGTGCGGCCCTTATCTCTCCCCAATTAGCGGTTTGCTCTCCAACTGCTTCGGATTAAAAAGCGGCATCCATTTAGTCAACCCAAAATACTGCTGTTCGGCGATGGGGAAAATAAGCGGGTCTATTGGCGCAATCGCTGGCTCACCTGCACCTTCTTGCTGAGTCCCAGTGGCTGTTTCAATTTGCTCATGAATGTGGGCGCTTTGTGCGCCTCTTCGCTGTTTTCGCCTGAAAAAAGCGGGATATGATGGACAGATCAATTCACTGGACAAGCCTTGATGTGAGGACAGGGCCGCGGAGGAGTTCTGCCGAGAAGGGGCGTTCGAAATGGACGGCCGATGGTACGCCGAAATTGGCAGTTCGCCTTCAAGGAATGGTTTTTAAAGTGAAGTTGTGTTTTGTGCTGACCAGTGGAGAATGAGGCACTTGAAGTGGTAGGCCCCAACCTGGGTTTGGGCGGGGGCGGCTGGAAGAGGGAGTTCGGCGAGTTGAGTGCTGCCGCGTCTTCTTCCTCCGGATGGGCCCTCTGGTCCGAGGAAAGAGGCGCTGAACAGGAGAAAGATGAATTTGAGTGGCATTTGGATGGAGCAGGGAAACACGATAGGGAAGGAGAAAGGCACGCGAAGCGAATGACTGTTCTCTGGTTAATTGTTTGGAAATGAACTTGGAAGTGAGAGGCAAGGCAGGTTAGTTTATTAGTTGTCTGAGGAAAGCGGAAAAGAGTCGCGCGAAGTGTGCAACAGCAGCGGCAGGAAAGGGAAGACAGGAAGGAGGACATCAATGAAGCAGCGCAACACTTTGGCGCTAGCCTTTTTGCTGCTCTGGCCACCGGCCGATGGACAGCGGCGACGGCGACCTCCCATCGAGCAGAGTGATGCGCATCTCCTTGGAGCGCGCCTGCGAAGCGAGCACGGCGCAGACTCGCGGACCCAGCGAGTCCATCGGCAATTCCTTGCGCTTCTTGGAGCGACGCAACTCGCGACAAAAGGTGGACAACAGCAGCGAGCGGGGATAGTCCACCGATTGGCCGCAGCCCAGCGAATTGCGCGGAGAGGATGCTGTCGAACTGGGGCGAGAACGGTCAGTGGTGTGAGAAGTTCTATTGTACATAGTCATAGTTCCAGACAAGACATTTTTGGTATCGAGAATTTAAATGTGGAACTGAATGCGACTAAATCTGAATAAATTTCCCCTTTTAGCAGTTATCGCATCATATCCCCATCCTCCGTGAAATATGCGTGTGCACGCAAATGTCTCGCCAAGATGGGGTCGGTTCCATCGATGGAGTTTGTTTGGTTGCGTACCCGGAAGGACCGAGTGTGGGCGACATAATGCGCGACTGGGAGGGCGTGAGGCCCATGCTGGCGCGTCGGTCTGCGTCGCTGATGCTACAGCGTGAGGCGGGCGCTGTGCGTGACGAACTCGTGTCCACCAATTGGTCAAACGAGAGCGCCAGTTCCTCGTCGCCGTACATCATACGAGCTGGAGCACCAACAGCTGCAGCTGTTGTAGGCATTTGATTTGGAGATCAGAGAGATTGTTGATATGCAAAAGAGAGGAGAGATGAGTGAGAAGGAGCATTTGAGGGGAGGAATTGGGGAAACGATAGCATGCAAATTTGCAAATGCATAGGTATGTGGTCGGGGCGAAGATAACAATCGGATAAAAATGTCCAAAACCCACGTGGTGACGACGACGTTTTGCCCACAATGGCGCATTCCTCGCCGGCCGAATCGTGTGCCAGGGACTGGCCACCATGGAGCATGGGCAACATCATCTCCTCCGACATCTCTTCCTCCTCGTCCAGAAGTCTGCCCTGGCTGAGCGCCTCCATCTGGCGACGTTCTTCCTCCTTCTTCAACCGCTTGTTCTTGATCAAGATTTTCCGCCGCAAACGATTCGGTGATGGGAGTGGCACGCCTGGCTCCAACTGAATGGCGGCATTTTGTTCGGGCCAACGACAAATGATGCCCACAAACCAAATGGTCGTCGAGGGGTTTGCTGAGCAGCATATCGCCCAGGATCTCCAGACAGTACTTGGCCATCTTCAGCTGATTGGACTGAAGTTTTGAATGCATTATTTTATTCGGTCAATTATTTGCCTTTGAGCAATGGTTCTCGAACGACAGGATCACCGGGAAGTCGCTGCGCGAGAAGGCACTTTCCTTGATCTGGTAGAGCACCTCCTTGAAGAACACGTCCGTGCACATGGCCTTCCCGTGGGTGATGATGGGCTCCCCCTTGTTCTCCCCGGTCCCGTCCCAACAGTCCAGCTCAATGCACCGGCATCCGGACAGCAGCACCTGCCTGTAGATCTCCGTCGAGCTCTTGCCACCGTACTGACGACCCGTCAGGTACGTGTTGTGGGAGCTGTTGATGAAGTAGTGGCACAACTGAAGGAATCAATTTGAAGGTAAACTATGTACGAGTTATTTTGCACCGGCTGATCCATGTCCTGGAAAAGTTCGCTGAAAACGGAAGTGGGATAGTACAAGAATTGCTCTCGCCCCTTTTGTGTCACCTTCTGTCCTGGAAAACGGGCGAGTTCTCTTCCGAGAGCAGGAAACGCAGGAATCCATCGCCGGACATCTTGCCCTGCGCAATGTAGGACTCGTCGCTCTCGTACTTGGCGATGATCTGTTGCACGCGTTCGTGGTCAAAGTGCGGGAACAGGATTTCGTTGAGACGCGGGTCCCTTTGCTCTTCGTTGAGGAACTGGAGCAGCCGCTCCCTGGTCAGGTACTCCTTCTGGCCGGAGAGGCGGACGAACAGCTCCTGCACGTCGGTGCGCGGGCAGATCTTGTGGTAGAGGCGCAGGAACTTCTCGAACGTGAACAGCCCCACTTCCAGGTCTTCGCGTTCCTGGCCGGACAAAGATGTTTGGCTATGTTTGAAGCGTTTCTATTATAATTGGTCACTCCACCAAACACAACAAATGGAGCACCACAGCAAATTGTTTTGCCATCCAACCATCATACTGAGTACTGACCACTAAAAATGTTCACCTTTTTGCGCTTTCGCCTTTTGCCTCCCTCCCTTCCCGTGTCTCCGCAACGGTAGAAGCTGCTGATTTTGCGTGCCAGGAAGCCCTTCGTCTGACGGTAGTCAGCGTTGCGCGCCGCAGTCGCACTCACGGAACTGCCCACACGACTGCGACGAATGAACTGTGTGTGAGCAGTTGACAGAACGCAAACAAAAGAGAGGAAAAAAAGTGCAACACCGACAGCTAGCTACAAAGACAACTGCTACTAAACAGGAGCACTATGTAACACAAAAACACAAAACGTACTAATAAAGTTTGAACATTAATTCATATTTACGGGTCACGACACTTCTTTTTTGTTGGTCTCTTTATCCAAGCCCAAAATTGATTGCTCACTTTGTCGCCGGACAGTCCCAGGTCGGCGCAGCATTTGTGGACCATCTTTTCGGGTTTGCCGCTGGAGAATGTGCGCACAATGTTGCGAAGCGGAATTCGCCCACGGTCATTGGTGGCCAGACAAATGGAGCGCCAACTGCAAGTCAGCAAACAGTAAAAACGACCTTTCAGGCCATTTTGCTCACTGTTTCTGCAAGCACTGCATGGGACAGGCGTTCCGGAACTTTTGGTTGCAGATGTACTCGTTGATGGCGGCACGCCACTCCTTGGCCACCTGGGCGCTTCTCGCGATCAGAAACAGCCCGTTGACGATCACCTATTGTTGCTTGTTGTTTGATTGGACGCCCATTTCGGTCAGACCCACCAGGTCTTGACTGTAGGTGAGCCACACTGTCCGCTCTTCCAGCGTTTCGCCGGACGGTCCGCACTTGCCCTTCTGCTCCAGCTCGTACAACACCCGCGCATCTTTGGCTGTCCCGGATGGCCGTGCCTCCCATACCTGTGTGTGGTGAATGCCTATTTATTTGGGCCAGTTCATCAGCAGATGTTTGAAATTCTAATTTCGTTCATCATCATTTAATAACATTTAAGCAATTTTCAGACTTTTAGTTCAATTCCCTCCTTTCGACCTGCGTGATGTCCAGAGTGCCGACATCCTTGCCCTTCGGCTCCCAAACCAGGTAGAAGCCGAACTCGTCGACCCTGACCGGGCACGCGATGTCCATCGTGTTGGTCTCATCGTCGTACCGGTCGAACGTGTCGCCGGCCAGCAACACTTCCGGGATGCTCACCTTGCTGCGCCAATTCCACAACTCCTTGGCGGCCATCTGGGCGCAGCAGGGGAGGGCTTGGGACCGCTCGAGTCCAGTTCTGCTTCTCTCGGAGGCAGCAGCAGTTTGCGTGGATTTGTGGTCCTTTCCAAATGGGGTAAAACAAGTGGCGGGAGTGGATCCGCTGAAACGGAAGGGATTTGGGCATCCAATTGCAGCTGCATTCGGCCGATGTGGAAAAAGGAGGCAGTGTGGGCAAGAGGCGGAAAACAAACGCGAATCAAAAAGCAGCAGTATAAGCAACACGCAGATGCCGCTCCCAAAATGTCAACAGCCCCACCACACATTCATTGCTCATGGCCAAAAGACAATTAATTGATCGATCCCGCTCTGCTCTGCTGACCCAGTTATTTATATTTTGGTCTAATCCGGAGGCAATGGGGGAATTGTGTGTGTATTGGGCAAACAGATGGGAGGAATGGGAGGAATAAAGCAAAGAGCAATGGGCGGTTACCAGTGACTCAGTTGAATTGGGAAAAGGAGACGAGGAAGAAAGAATTAATTCACTCCAGCAACGGGGGATGACGTGAGCGAGGAGAAAATGAGTGAATTTACTTCTCGCCGCTCGCCCATTCATTTCGTCGATCAGTGAAACTATTCTAGGAGGGCCCAGCAGATAAGATCTCTGCACAAAAACGGAAAAGTTTTGTCGGGACAAACTGGAATTGGATGGGCGGCGGATGGGGACGGGGGATTTGATCGCCGCCACCACAAATTACGCGGGGCGAATGAGACGAAAACATAAATATGTATGTTGTATAGGGGCGGGATCGATTCAATTGTTATTATGGGTGGCGGCTGCAGCGAACGGCGGCAGCACAGCCACTGAAGCTGAAAAACACGGGCAGCAGCAGAGCGAGCGCGTGGAGGTGTCGAATGATAGCGCGGAACAGGCGTGACTGCACTCTTGCGCTTTGTTAGGCTTACAAAGTGCGATCGGTAGAGCAAAAGTGAGGGAAGGACGCACAACGCACCAGCACAAACGACGCCGGCGCTGAAACAAAAATGCTGCACCGCCGCGAAAATTGTTGTGTAGAGCGCAGAAAAATTACTTTCTTGCCCGAAAGTCCCAACCACTACGTGTGCTGCCTGTGCATCCATTTCTTCCCCTCGCGGCCAAACTCCTCTATGTATATGCGTGCGTTGTGTTTGGTTGACGGATGGCAAAGAGGGAGCAGGAGTGAGGAAGGGGGGCGAGAGTGGGCGCCGGGAATCGAACGGGGGTGGGAATGAATGGCAATGGCACCAGCCTCAGCCAGGCCCTACTGGAGCAAATGGCCTAGTCCTTCTTCTCTGGCCACGGTTGGAGCCAGTCGGCGAGCGCGGCAGCCCAAGTATAGAGAAAAGAGCGAAAAAGAAGGACCGCGACAGAGGCGCATACAACTGGCGGAAAAAGGCGCGCGTTGGGAAAATGCAATTACGTTGGAATGCGGACAAATGTGTGAGGCATTGTGGGCTGAGGATGGAAGCGCCTCTTCTTCCTCCTCTCTTGGGGCACTGAGATCGAAGAAGCATGCGTAGGGCGCCACTGATGAGCGGTGACTAAATGGAAGGGAAAAAGTGCCATCCGGACAAGAAAGTCGAAATTGGCAGATTGTTTTTGACTTGACGAGCATATGCTTCCGCATGCAATGGCATTGGCTCGGCGCCACTCACGGACGAATGAATGCGAAAAGGAATAGGAAAATGGAAGTGGGACTGCACATAAATTAGAAATTAGATGCCAAAATGTCAATCAATTATATTGCAGTCTGTGCAGTTTTACAACTAGGTCTATTTCGGACATACTATTGCGGGAAAGGGGAACTTGAAAATTCCGGCGTGTTCTGAGCAGGATCTTCGGGAGCCCACTAAAAGTTTAAGATGAAAAATATCGAGACCTCAAAGAAGATATGCGATATCGGGCACTTCAAAGACTTACCAGGAGAGAATATTGTTCGTCGTCTTCACACACAGCCTATAAAAAGATTAAAAGTTATAGTAGCAAAGGTGCAAAAATCAAACGATGAAAAAGACTTTTGCGGAATTGACTGAAACAATAGGTATATTGTTGATGTAATATGTAGGCTTTTTTTGAGACTTTACCAATGTGGAGGATGAATGTTTTGCTGTGTGAAATAGGAAGACACCAATCTAAACTCCATTTGTGAATAGCATTGAGGGCTGATTTGATGATCTCTGATAAGTCAAAACCCTTTGAAAACGATTTACCTATATTTTATTTTTATGGCTATGGATTGGCTTTTATGGCTATGGGGATTTGGGCATTTGGGGATGGAGGCAGAGACCACAGGGGCAAAGGGATCATAAGCCAATAGCCAAGCTGGAACCAACGACCAACCTACCTATATATTACTAGCTAGACCAGCTGGAAATGGACTGGGTTGAGAATAAGAAAAAAACGACGTGGAGATCTCTGGTGGGTGTGAGCTAGTGAAGAGATGAAATTTGGATCAGGAAATGAGGTGAAATTTCTGATACAAGGAAGTAAGAGCAAAACGCGATGAGATTATAGCCCATTTTGCTACTACTGCTGTTTACCCCCTCCCTTAATTTTCAATTTTTTTATTTTATTCCGGTTTCATTGCAGGAATCGGACTATTTAAAAATTAAAATGGACGGTGTTGTGGTGCCAGACGATTTTAATTGGCACCGAATACGGCCCCCTTAGAAACACCAATGTATTATTGTAATAAAAAAAAGAGAAAAATGGAAAATACCCACAAAACAACATGAAAATACCCACATGATCCGACCAATCTGAGCAAAGTTATGACATTTTAAATCTGAGCAAAGTTATGACATGTTAAGTCCCTGACTTGCGGCCCCACTGAAGTTTTGACATGTCATAACTTTGCTCAGATTGGT
>VAHH01001121.1:0-14349 GCA_013357305.1 Radopholus similis | reverse complement strand
GCGTTTTTCATAGAAATCCAAACATTCCCATAAACTCCACTTTAGCCAAATCTTCGTTTACTGCCGAAAAGTTCACTGCCGAAAGTTTTAACTGCCGAAAGGTTCACTGCCGAAAGGTTCTACTGCCGAATGGTTTCACTGCCGAAACGTTCGGCCACCGTTCCCACATAGGTAAGTAACATAAGATATAAATATAACACACATACATAGTATAGGAGGTAATATAAGATATAATAAAGGTATGTCGTGCATTTTGATTTTGAGTCGAGTTATAATTTATACCATCATAGGTCATATGCAAAAAATCAGTCATAAGTTTTAAGTAATTATAGAAAATATAAATGGCTTATTCTCCAAATCGGACGCCATCGACTCAAGAGTTGGGTTCAGCCTTCAGACACATTAAGATTGGACCGATTTAATCCATTTCGAATCGAATAACCTTATAATTAGAGAAAGAAAAATAGTAGGCGAAAAAGGATATCAAGTGACGGTTTGTCCATTCTTTTGGCAAAAGATGCTGGGACTATAATTAAGCTGATAGGCACTATTACCTAGGTATTACCTAGTATTACTAGTTACTATTTAATATCGGATAAGTATAATCACCGACCTAATTAATGAATTCGAGTATTCCTTAAATTACACATTGTTTCTGCAAAAATAAATGTAAGTACTTTGTGTGCCTGGTGCCCAGCGACAATGCATTTGGTGGCCTCAAAAAAGGACAATGTGTGCGTCTGAAGCGCTACATGAGCACCGAGAGTTCTGCGACGGCCAAAATTGAAGAGAACGCAGAACGCGTCAAAGCCCAGCTCGACAAGGGACGGAAGCAAGGAGACGCCAAGCACATCTTGCGCATTCTTGACATGTGAGCATTTTTTGACTGATCAATGGCAATCAAAATGTAAACAGCAAAACCATTTTTGACTAAACCAGATCAAGTGATTGATCAAAATTTTTACTCAAATTATCACGTTATAGAATATCTTATCTCAAGATCACCACTTAAAGGTTTTTGCGCTTAGTGGTCGTGACCGACGCGGAATGGTGTTGGTGGTGTACGAGTACGTGTACAATTGGCACATCATCAACTACTCCCAGGAGCATTCCTCATTGATGGAGAACGACTTCTATTTGCCGCCAATGTTTGCGCAAACGCTCAGACCGATCCAGGAGGCGCACAAAAGTGAGTTTCCGGTGAAACAAGACAGGAGATCTGAGTCATTAGATAACCAAATACTGTGAAAAACGTACCGAATATATGTATGTTGCCCCCCTTCTATTCCCTTATATTGGTACGTTTTTCACAAATTTGGTACGGAATTAAACAGTAAACACCTCGCATAGAAAAATCAGTTTATTCCAATTTCTAGGGTAAGCCAGTTTCCACATATCAATACCGATCAAATAAGCAAATTAAATCTGATTGGATCAATCGGATCACCAAGAACACATCGCGTAGACGTTTCTTTTGTTTTCAGTTGGCGCCACCTACTTGGACCTGAAACCGCACAAGTGGGCATATGTGTTTGAGCGCGGAAATCCGGAACGACGCTGGTCCACCACAGACCACTTCTTTGTGCTACAGGACATCGACTTCGCTGCCCAAGATGCAGACGTGCTGGCAACGGCACCGTCCAGCTGGTGGAAGGCACACTTCCACAGTCCAGAAGTGCTGCGTCACGAACAGGTCAGTAACAAAATAATATAATAAAAATCCAAAAAAGGAAGAGAGCCACTTACATTTTTGGAGATACATTGTGGTAAATTATGTAGAACAACATTTATGAGCTTAGGTAAGTTTAAGTAGACGGACGTGTGCTTTTATTTCTTATCTGAATAGTGGATAGTGTATTAAGGGATCAGCCATGTTATTACAATACCTAAATAATCCTTGAAGGCTTTAGGGTTATATTTGATTGAAGTTTACTATCCAGTTGATTCCTTTAGTCCAAAGCCTAGAAGATCTGTTAATAAATGAATAAGTATAATGTTTTACTTGTTTTTGGGTCTATGTCTGTGGACCCGATTGTTTATAATTTTGTGTACCATTTCCCATTAGAATGTCGAATACTTTTTGGGTAAATTAAAAAGTTCTAATCGTTGTAAATAGTGCATGTGGGCAGCATTTTCGGGGCCCTTTGAGCCACAAAATTCCATTTCGCGCTACCAATTATTTGTTCAGTTGACGCGCAAAGCGGACATTTGGTCGTACGGGATGCAAGTGTACACAATGCTGACGGAACAAGGCAGATTCAGCGACTACAAGACTGAAGTGGTTCGTTTACTTTAAACCGGAAAAAATTTTTTATAGAGGCGAGGAATCCGCCGAATCTGGTGTCAATTTGGATTGTCTGACACTGCAAAACCGTTTTTCTGTTTCAAACGGCTTTTTAAATCGTCATACCGCGGAACGGTTTTGCGATGTCAGACGGTCCAAAAAATGCCATTTTTATTCGGCCATCAATACCCTTTGAACTTGGCTCCCTCACAGACGGCACTGTCCGACTTGCACAAAGGCTTCATGACCAGCCTTGCTCAGCAGAACACGCTAGGCGCCACTCCAGGAGTGCCAATTCAGCTTGAGATGGAATGGGAGAAGTACAAATATGCTCTGAAAGCCGTGTTCCTCATGTGGCGTCAATGGCCTTGGTTGGCACCACTCATCACGGTAAAGAGAAAACTGGGAAACTATACTACAATAGATTCCATCGTCTGCACCAAGGCACCAAGAATTCTCTAATAATCCCCGCTTTTTGGCATTTTTCTCTCAAAAGGTCAAATTTTTTAATTTTGGCTCCAAATCTGAATCTGAATTTTTTTGAAAAAGTGGGATATAAGGGATCAGAGGAGAGGTGGGATTAATAGGGTTTTACGTTTTTAGGTAGGACGAACAAAGGGAG
The DNA here is from genome assembly GCA_013357305.1 of Radopholus similis. Classification (NCBI taxonomy): domain Eukaryota; kingdom Metazoa; phylum Nematoda; class Chromadorea; order Rhabditida; family Pratylenchidae; genus Radopholus; species Radopholus similis. Next base: position 11,443 of record VAHH01001121.1, on the reverse strand, counting down.
CTTCTGAATATCGGGAAGCTGTTATTTTCCTCTTCAGAATGTGCTGCATCTGGAGCCAACGGTGCGAATGAGCGCAGCAGGCATTATGGACTATTTGCGAGGATACTGCTTTGCGAAGCCGAAATATTCGTACTTGTCTCAAAAGGTGAAAAAGTTAATAATTCGTCAGCTTACGCAATCACGGAGCACAAAAAGATGTTTTCATTTTCAAAAGTCAATCAATATCCGTCTATCACTCAGTTTGTGGTTCAGGAAAATATTGATTTTTGTGTCTGAACAAGCAAAGTTGGCCCTGATGCCGTCGTGCATTGAATGCCCAAATTCAGGAGCCGGTGCCCCAAATGAACTGTGTGCCCGCAGAATGGAAGGCCAAGTCGCTGGACCAAATTGCCATGTTCGGCCCAACCACTGTTGGACAGTTGCGCGGATGGCTGGCCACAGCGGCCAAGCGCCAGTTCTGCTCCTTTGACCGATTGGAGCAGGAGTACGAGCGCTTGAAAGACGAGCGATTTCGAAAGTTGGTGTCTTGTCAGAAACATTTTAGGCCAAAAATTTGGCGCCAAATTTTGTGCTCTTGGCGCAGTTGTGCCTTGAGCCCACTTTTGGCAGAATCCCGAAACATAAGTTTGCTCAGAGTCTCTAGTGTCTCAAGCCTAAGCACTAAACAGAACCAAAACATTAGCACTTATCAGTGTTGATCCTAGACTGATTGAAGTGATCAAATTTAAACTAGTCGCCAAAATATGTTTCCACATTTGAAAAACAATTCAATTTGATCACCATAATCACTGATCAATGCTAAAATGATCTTATGCCAAAATTAGGATTCTAAATGACCAAATTGGGGCTTAACATGAAATGTAACTTTAATGAAATGTGGATGCACAATTATCGATTTTTCAGTACGCCCCGCCACGCCTACGGAGGTCCCTACAACACCAAATTGGTGCCAACCGCGGAACAAAGTGCCGCCCTGGCACGCATTGGCACGCAAATGGAGCGCAACAGGGAACAGTTGCACTCGGCCCCATGCCTGCTGGATCTGTTCGACTCGGCGCTGGGCGCACAAGACGCCCATTTGAAGGCAATGGACGCAAAGTGGAAACGCCCTTGTGCAGTTGATGAAGCCAATTGAAGACTGGGTCGGCTGATTTGGCTCACGAATTTGAGTGGAACGTACGATTTTGGGGACAAGGCAATTTTTAAATTTCACTACTGTCAAAAATGTGGCTCCCAATTGATTTGGGAATGCTCTTTCATGTGAACCACAATGTCCAGTTGAAAGTTTGAGAATTTTAATTTTTGGCGAAACAAATGATCGATCGGATTATTATGATTTCTATTGATTGAGAAGATAGTGTAGAACGGTTTATTGATGCAAGATAAGAGACAAAAAGCAAGGGAAAAGAAAACTCGGTCAGAGAAAGAAAACATCTAATTTGCCTAGACAAAATCGAATTTGCCTAAAAATCTAATAAGGGAACATTAGATAGCGGCGCAGGTGGAATGGTGCAAGAAATGGTGTCAAGTAGCATTCTCAGTTTGACAAATTCACGAATTTAGCTGTTGGCTGACCGGCACAGCCCATTGCCGGTTCTGGATGCCATTGTTGGCCATCGGCGCCACCTGCTGGCCGAAAAAGCATTTGTAGTAGGCGTTGCGGTACTCCTTGCTGAACAACCAAACAGGCTCTGAAGCCAAATACGAACTCCCCATCTGGGCACCTGAAGCAGAACAGTGTGGGCGCAATGGCCGCGTAGGCGCCGCAGTTCAAATACTGGGTGGGCACCAGCCCAAAATATTCCATGTTCAGCTGATCGTCCAGCCTGCCAAAGTGCAGATTCGGCACCACAAACTGGGCCCACGCGATCGACTTTAATTGACGTATGGATCATTCAAAAGCCCCAAAGTGTACCAGCAAAAAGCAGAACATCGAGATGGCGAGCAATGCATTCAGCGATCGCATCAATTGGCGCGTCTTTTGTGAGTCTCAAAATGAAGGAGCTGATTAGTTGTGGCCAACAAAATGTCTTCTTCCTCGCGATATGCTCTCCTCATCTTCTCTGCAATACTCTCTTCCTCATCCCCTCTGTCATATTCTCCTCCTTATCCTCATACTCTTCTCTTCCTTATACTCATTTTCATCCTCTTCTTCTACTCTCATTCTCTTCGCTTCCATCACCCCTTCTCCTCAATATCCTCTCTTCTTCTCATCCTCTTTTCGTTTCTCCATTCTCCATTCTCTTCACATCTTCGTGAAGAAAATGAAGAAAAAACGAGACTAACGCTTGCCTGGTTTTCGCCACACCATTGTCAGCCATAGCAACGAATAGCAGACGAACTCTGCCGCATAAACACCAAATGCTTTGATGCTGGCGTAGCGTGAAAACACAGCTGAATGCGCGTACAAGTCCATAAAGGTGCAGCTCACACGGCTGAGAGGCAATGTTTTTGCTTTTTGGTGTTTACATTCAAATTTAATGTTTACGCGTCTGGAGTGGACATTGCAATGTAGAGGTAGAGGACACACACGTGAATGGCTTGAACGATACAAACTGCCAGGAGGCAATAGAACAGGCATTTACTGTTCATTTTGTACCTGAATGTAAAGGGGGGGGTGTTTGAAGCAAATGGAAGAGAGAAAAAAAAGAAAAAATAGAAAAAGTGTAGAGGAAGAAGAGAAGTTGAGAAGTAATAACAAGAGAATTCTTTAAAGAGAAACAAAGAGGATCGAAGTGATTGAAGTTAGATAAATGTACCAAATCGGGAACAAAGCGCAGAGAAGGCGCTCCACCGCAATGAGGGTTTGCCCGATGATGGCCACAGCAGCGCCAAACAATGGAAGGGCCAAAATTCTTACACACGTGCTCATTTTAATGTAGTTGATGCCGAAACGAAGGATGAAGCATTTGAGCGCGTAGCCAGCCAACAACAGTGCAGCCCCGGCCGCGTAGATGGCAATCAACTTGTTGCAGTGGTTGCGCAGCGTTTTGCAGCGCACAGTCACGTAGACGAGACTGGCATTGGAGAGAATGCCGGCAACATTCAGAATGCCAATCCCAGTGTACAGCCACACCAGCAGCGAAGGGAAGGCGGGCACCTGAAGCAATTAGAATTTAAATTTAAAGACAAGTGACATTTTAAAATAGCTTGACGACTTAAGACTCAATTTTATAGTTCCAATGTATTTGTAGCATTGGATTTGATTTCGATGAATTTAATGTATAGTTGGCCCACCAATTTCTTTTTGTGTTAAATCTTACCGAATTGTCGACTTGTTGAGTGCCGTTCATTTTATGACAAATGACAAAATACTGCTCTTCACTTCTCAATTCTGCCAACCGTGATTCGTCTTGGCAATTAAATTTCTTTCACAAAAGTCAAACACAACCTAAGTAGATGAAATGATCTTGTGATGCCGTCGCCTTTAAGTGGCAGGTGGCAGCTACGGACAAAAAACAAGATTCGATAGAGGATGGTGAGCATAAAAGAATTATCGGGGCAGCAATAGAAAGAAAATCGCATCGTTCATTAAATTACATTAATTTCACTTTTTCAATTTTCACTTCCACAAATTGAATAAACTTTTCAATTTCGTCGCGCTTCAATTGGGCAAACAAAGAGTGCACAATTTTCTGCCGCATCTCAAAATGAGAAGAATTTGATTGATACGGCATCAAAAAAAAAGTTTGTTCAACTGGCGACGCTCGTTCGAACGCCCGTTAGACATGACCTCTGAGCACAATCCCACTCCAAATAAGCCATTTGTGCAAACAGAATGTGAGTGAAGTGGCCCCCAAATAGGTGCACCAGCCGCCAAAGTGTGAACCAGGATGGAAGAGACGCTATAAAAGAGCGATAAAGTCCGTAAACAAAATCACTCCGATTCCAAACAGAATCTGGCTTAGCTCCAAATTCGAATCTTCAAGGGCCAGTCCATAGGTCAGGATTCAGACTTTTGACGATTCACAACGCATGTGCCGATGTGCCTAGGGAAGAACAAAACGATAATTTCATTCCTTTTTGATTGGCGAGCGAGACGTTATCTTTTATCTTCCTTTTTTCAGTGTTGTCGTGTAGTGGAACGATTCTTTATTCGCATTCAAAATACTAGAATGTCTGTGAATCATCTAGGTTGAATTCTGCCAAATTCCGCAATTGTATTTTTGCCCCCAGTTTCGAAAAGCGGCGCAGAATTCGGCAGAACTTGACCATCAGAATATAAATCGGTAAATTTGACTCAGATGAACAGATAGGTATGAAATTTACTAGTTCATTCAATCCATTCAAAGCTAGCCTTTTATTATATTGTCATTTGTCAATTTTCAATTTTAAAATTTCATAATGCTTCAGATCACATTTCTAGTCCCACAACACAACCCAAAATGTCAGCATTCGTGTCCGTTGCATTGGTTGTGTTCGCCATTGTTGGGGCACTGGACGCCCAGTGCTCGTCCAGTGCCACCACTTGTGTGGTGAAGACGGACGCCTCCAATGCCAAGGTCAACAGTTGCTACAAAAACGCCACTGGGCCCATCACGGCGCGCCTCAACAAGCCGATCAGCGGCGGAAAGTTCACCTTCTACGGCGCAAGTGGCACCGGCGCCTGCGGACAAGACGCTGGAAAGGTCAAATGGTCAAATTAAGATTTTATTCTTTGAGTTTAGTCAATCTTAATTTGAGCTAATTTTAAGTTTTTGAGAAGTTCTTACTTCTTAGCTTTCAAAGTTTTCATTTTAAGCCTTGTAGTTCTTCCTTACCATTTAATTAGCTTAGTTCTTAAGTTTTCAGCTTATAACTTATTATAAGCTTAAGTATTAAATACTATCTCATTTTTACTTAAGTATTTTGTTTATCTTTTAATCTTATTTTTCAAAAATCTCAATTTTCTAAGCTTAATCTCTGAGCTATCTAAGTGTCTTAGAATAATCTAATATTTTAAATTTAGTCAATCTTAGTCTTGTTAGGTTTAGGTAATATATTGTATATTTTTCCTTCTTTAGCCAGCCATGTCGGCCGCTGCATCGGGCACGCTGTTCAGCGGCGGCTCTTGGGTTGCGCCCTGCTCGGGCAGCCAATGGATCTACAAGAACAATGTGTGCGTCGGCAAATGCGTCAAAATCGCCTACAAATGTGTGGGCTGCAAAGTCACAAAAACGTAAGCCAAATTTGAAAAAATTAATTAATTAAAAATAAAATATATTTTTTATTCATTTTAGCTTAATTAAAATTAATTATTGAAAAATTAAAATTTATTTTTTAATACAAATTTTTCCCAGTCTGACCGTGCCCATCAACAACCAGTGCCCGGAGTGCGCAATTGACCACGTGGACTTGTCCATTGCTGCGTTCAACTGGCTGGAGCCGCAAGGAGGCACTGTGGGCATCGCAAAAAGTGAGACTCATAAATCATAATTCATAACTGTTTTTTTTAAAAATATAAATCAAATTTATTTAAAATCACATTTTAGACGCAGTCATCACCTACATCAATTGCTAGACGATGATAAAACGAATGAAGAATTGCTGAATTGGAGGTTTTTATTTTTCGAACGTAGGACTAAATTTTAAATAATGATGTAAAATTGCATTTCATAGAATTGAATGAATATATATATAGTTAATAAATGTTAATTATCAATTTTGGGATGAGCTAATGAGCATGGCAATAAAATTGAAATCTTTGTAATGTTGATTTGTTCAGTTTCGGTCATGGTATGGCCAAAAATCGAAGAAAATGAACGACTTTTAAATATTTAGCCATAACTGGCCAATTTATGGGCTAATTCAAAACTGATCAGACCAATGGATAGAGCACTCTTTTAGCGCTCAAATGGCATCCTAAATTGAGTTTTTGGTCAAAAATTGAAGCGACAAAATTTTATTTGCTTGATGCTCTTGTGGCGTTGTGGCCAAGCGCCGGAACAGGCCCTAAAACGTACAAATCCAGTTTAAGGCCAACATTTTGGAATCGACTCCACTTTCTACGAATTGATTTTGTGCCCACAGACCGTACTTTATGGGCTCGTCCCCTCTCACACCGGTGTGATGCCAAAAATTCCCCACGCGCCCACTTTTCGGAAAGGCGTGTGCCGTTGTCCTGTGACGGCGCGGCACACAAACGCTCACACGCACACCAACGCCACAACGCAATGCCCAAAATGGCTCTGGGCATTGTTGGCGCGACACGATTGACGCTCAACGCACCCACACATCTCGGGCACAGCCCCATTCAGCGGAATTCAGCCATTCCAGGTTCCAATTAATGTGCCATTTTTGCGCTCTTTTTTTGAATTTCCGGTTTTGCAAATAAAATTATTTTTTCGATTTTTATATTCGAATTTGGAGTTTTGACGAGTATTGGATAGAAAAGATCCTATGATCTTAAGAAAAAAATAGGTATTATTAGGTCTTTTGTCCAGTAGTACTATAACAGTTTTGCATTTTGATAAAATCAATTTCCATTTCCGTTTCCTTTTTCCTTTTTCATTTATTCGTTTAAACTTTAAAGTGCATTTTGTCAAAAAATAAAGTGACGCCGATAGTCTTTCAGCCTTTAGATTTTTTAGACTTTATATTTAGACCCAACGTCGTCCAAAGCTATAAGCCACATGCCCAATTGCCCATGTTGTTGACCTTGGGGCAATTTATGAGGGTTCACATTCAAATTAAAAGCGAGGGAAACGAGTGTTTTATTTTTTTTACATTTAGGACGAATGTGTCCATTTTCCCAGGGTCTTATGGGGTTGTGGGAATGGAAAACATGTGTTCTCTTTATTGAGAAAAATTAATTAATTAACGCCCATTTTTGGTTTCAGAAATCACTCCTTTTTCAAAATAGCAAATTCTTCAACGTGACTTGGCCCAAAAATAACTTTAGAACCATTTGATTGAAATCACACGCGATATCAATGCCCAAAAATGGGCACTTTTGCCCATTTTGGACGAACTTTCAAAGGCAACAATTGGTCCGACAAATTGGGCTAAACTTAAACTTCTAAGAATAAATTTAATTATTTAATTAATTCAAAAGGAGAAATAAATAAAAATTTAATTTTTTTGTCTGTTCTTGACCAAATATTCCCATTGTTTCCTAACTCCTAGTCTCTCAATTTTCCCACATTTTTAATCAACAAGAGCTAGAGTTCGGACATAAATTGCATTATAAAAGGCCCCCATTTTCGACGAATCCGCTGTATTTACAATAATTAAAAATTCATTTTCTCGAAATGCCATCGTCTATCGGAAAATTTGCAAATGCACCAATTGCGTGCGATATTTCGGCGCAAATTTTGATTGCGCATTTACGAATTGCTCGAGCACAAAATTTGAACCGAAGCAAACTGAATTGGGATCAATCTCGTCTGACAAAAAAAAAGGGGTCTCCCAAATTCTGTAGTGGTCCGTTTGAATAAAAAAATTGAGATAAAATTAAACCGATTCAATGACCTATCAATCTCCTTGGCTGGCCATAAGCCAAATTATGGCCAACGACACTCATCAAAGCAATGTTGTGCTGTTAGATCTAGGGAAATAATTCCCATTGATTAGCGACTGCGACGTAATCATTCATTTTTCTCTGCTTCTCTACTATGTATTAATTATCCGTTTCTGATGGAAAATTATAATTATTTGTTCGTTAAAACTGAATTATCGAAAACAATAGAATTTATCGTTTTGCTCTTCCCTAGTTAGATATTTGGCAATTTGTTTGAACAGCCAGCACCAAGTCCAAAGACTAAATTTTGAGTTCAATTGGGTCCACAACAACGTAAACAAATTCAGATTGTGTGCGCTCTGAGAAAACAGAAAAGACTACAGTGGCCGCCAAATTTGTATTCTTTCCCGTCCCTCCTTGTCCCATGGCGTGTCACAATTTTGGGAGGCACAGATTTTTTCTGTCCATGGACTTTCACGCAATCCGCGCGCGCTGCCTTAAAAGGTGTGCCGATTTCTGTCCCAAGTTCCATTCAATTCGCTCGAACAAATTCGGAATATAATTTTTAATTGCTCGCCCCCCAAAATGACAGAAACATCCGCCCAAATGGGCAACATCGTGGAACCGATCACGCACAACACCGAGAACTGCACAATCAACGTGAGTCGCAAATGTTTTGGAAATTGTTTTTAAATTATCCAAAGGCACCTGTGCCAATCCGGGGCGCCAATTTGTTGTTGTACATTCTGGAGATGGTCATTTGCGCAGCCGTGCTGGTCTCCTCCGCTCTATTCGCGCACATTTTGGCGCGCACCAGCACATTCTCGCGCACCCAAAAGGCCCTCTTCTGGAACATGCTCGTCTCAGCGTTCGGCATCACCGCAACTAGGTTAGGCTCAATCGGGCTGGAAAAGTGGAAAAGGGTCGATCAGAGTTCTCCGGAATAACTATTCGCCAGTCACGCTTTGATACTCTGACCATTTTCCAGCCATGCCGCTTCTGCTGGGCTCGGAAAATGATGATTTATGAAATTTTCAAAAATGAATTATTTATGAATCTTGGCACGGAGGCCTGGAAAAGGACCCAATTTGGCCTCGAAAAAGTATCGAATCCAGTTTTTGGCCAAATCCCATCGTCAGCAGCCAAAAGGATTGAATCGACGAAAAATTCAAAAAAGAACTCTTTCCCCAGCCAATGTTGGAAATGGTTTCAAAAGAAAGCTCAAAAATGAGAATCTTTCCATTCCAGACTGTTCCTGTTGATCCCGCAGACATTGGCCAACGACAGTCTGTACAATCAGTCGTTCATCAGCAAATTGCAAATTTTCCATGACGTCAGCATCAATGTGTACGCAAAATTTTTACTTTAACATTTAAGAGCCAAAATTCATCAATCGATAAAATATCGATTTTTCTTTTATTGAATAGAATCTATAAATTTTCGAATACTGATCAAATATTGATTTTGATTTTTGCCTTTTTCAGCAATACATTCATCCAAATTGCGATCACAATCGAATGTTTGATGGCTAACAAGACATTGTCACAATCATTGCAAATGACTGTGCTAGTTGGGCACACAACTTGGCCGGTGAAAAAATATGAAAAAAAATACAATTTTATTTTCGCATTTTTAGTGGATCATCACCATCATTTTCTACGCATTGGAGTACAATGGTTAAATTAAAAAGAATCCTATTCAATGGCATTTTTATGTTTTTCAGGTTTCATCGAAACAGTGCCCCAATTTGTGGGCTGGGAGGCGGCCAATCTGCTGAGTTGGATTGTTTTTCTGCGCCTCTACTTTGTGAACCGACGAAAATACAAGACCATGAGTGCGGGCAATTTGGACCAGAAGTACAAAGTAGGCCAAAACATAATTTCTTTTTTAAGCATTGGTTGACATGATATGGAAATTTAGAAGAAAAATTTTAACCGGAGCCTAAGCCTAATTTTTAAAAAATTTTTTACAGGTCACCGTGAACATTCGCAATTTGCGCACACTGCTCTTTCTGTCCGCGCTCACATCGGCACGCAATTTCATCACGATGACTCTGCTCATTCTGATCCTCTGTTACATCGTGCCGCACTGTCTGGTCGATGTCAAACCGTTCGCCGACCATTCCTATGACATTTCGGTAAAACAAAAATTCCTCTTTTTAATAAATTGGCATTTTAAAGTTTAATCATTCGTTTTTAAAATTAAAATGCTAATTTTTAAGGTGGCATTGTATTCGCTGCTGCTCATCGTGCCATTGATTTTGACGCATCAAGAGTTCCGCAAAAACTTCAAGTGAGAAACATATGCCCCAATATTTTCATATTCTCATCATTCATCAATCATTGCCTCTGATTCTGATCATGATCATATCATCTTGATCAACATTTGGTCAGAATCAATCAAATGATCAAGCTAAAAATCGTATTCTCTGCCTTTGGGATCATTTTCTAAAAATTGCCCTCGATTATCATTAATTTTTTTTAATATTTAAATGCGAAACTTTGACGCCCCATTTGAAGGCTTCTGATCTTCTGGCACAAGAGCTCATCGATTGACAATGTTGCCGCAGTGTCCACTGTTGTGAATCGGCATCCATCGCAGCCGCGGAATGCACTTGGCGAGGCGCTGAACATGAAGCAAAGTGGCAGCGAGTACCATCGCCAGTTGGCGCTCAGTTGGGACGTGCAGGCGCCAATCTCTAGCCAACAAGTGGTAAGAAAATAAAATAATCTAAAAAACTTAAATTTTGAGTGCGGGCTTAATTTAAAATGGAAAAAAATTGAACTCCCAGTCCGGGAATCGAACCCGGGTCTCGCACGTGACAGGCGCGGATACTAACCACTATACTAACTGGGAACTGGGGGTTTCGGGAGAACGGAACAAAACATGCCCTTCTCCATTGCCTTGCTTTGATACGTAACAAGATAAGAAAAGGGTATAACGTATACTCGTATACGCCATAAAGTATAAAGGTAATGACATATGACAACGACAATTTGTTTGATAATGGTCCGATCTAGCCTAGCATGTTAAAACGGATAAATAAGGAAAGGTTCGAGAGTCGAGACTATAAAATTGCTTTTCTTTAAGTTAAATTTATTGAGCAAACCAAAAGGCACAAATAGAAAATAGTGCTCTTACAATGGCGCAATCATTGTAAATGAAATACATTGTGAAAAAATCATTATCCAATATCGTATGTATGTCAATGAGAATAAAAAGCTTAAGCACCAACCCTGTAATCACTTGGAATCTACCAACCCAATCTGGTTGTGTGCTACATATTTCAGCGACCTTCAATGGATGAATCGGCAATGGACAGAGTGCTGGAGTTGTTGCACGTGAAGAAGCGCAAGTCGAACTCGCTGAACTTGGGCCATCCAAACGGGACAGCGTCACTGTGGCTGCGCAAACACAGCGCCATGGTGGACATTGAGCAGCCGAACGGCAGCCATCACCACCACTTTGTGGACATTGCTACACCGCACCAGCCCAGACGGCAAAGCTGGAACGTTGGCGCAAACAGTTCTTGAATGAAAGTGAATGATTTTGTGTGATTTTGAACAGTGAGATGTAGCATTTTTGCCCGTGAAATATATTTTCCTCGAAATAAAATGCATGAATATTGTTTGTCACTAGCTGTGCTCTTTGTAATGGAACTTGTTTGAAGCACAATTGGGGTTGGAAGGTCCTCAATTGGGATTTGGGATTGAGAGTTGAACGAAAAATCAAATACACGCCTAATATTAATACTTCTTGGCAAAATGTGCTTATAATGACAACGTAAAAAGTAAAAGAAAAGAAAAAGGACGAAACACGAAGGAAGAGATCACAGATCAGATAAAGACATTATTATTAGACCAGACTTCAAGACATCGTATTTCATCGTTTCGGCTCTCTAGTCTTATACGGGTTTTTTCCCCCCATCGAACCCCCCTTGATGTTGGTGTCATTCGATAGAGCTCGGCGAGCTGATTCGAACTAGGGGTGGGAGAAGTTGCGCCA
>VAHH01001120.1:0-14356 GCA_013357305.1 Radopholus similis | reverse complement strand
AGTTGTCAAAGTTCAGAGTGCCGATGTCGTCAATTAGTTTCTTCCGCTTATCGATTGGGTTTGAAATGGGGGAGAAGTTGTTCGCTGGTCGTTTAGATGTCATTATTGGAACTCCAATTAATTAAAAAAATTAAACGAAACACAAAAGGGACGAGGGATTTGACCATCCATCCGCATTCATTTTGTGTGGAAAAACTGCTGCAGCGCTTCCAGCGTGCACTCGCCGTCCTGGAGCAGGGCCAGCAGATCCTTGGCGCGGTGCTTGACGTTCTGACCGAGCATTTTGTACTTGTCGATGTATAGGTCCGTGATGATGCCCAGGATGCGGTCGAAGTAGATCTGCTGCTCGTCCACCTCCTCGTGCAGCTGCTCGTGGCTCGCCAGGATGGCGCGCAGCTCCGCGTTCAAATAGGAGATGTCCTCGAAGGCGGCCTCCAGCTCCTTGAGGCCCTTGGCCAGCTCCAGCCGCTTGACCAGTCTGCTCTGCTGCTCCAGCCGCGGCCAGATCAGCGCCAGCGTGCGGTCGATGCTCTGCTCGTTCAAGTCGCAGCTGATGTGCACCTTCAGCTGGTTGGTGGCCACGATCCGGCTGATCACGTCGCGCAGGATCACCACCGTCGACAGGTTGTCACTGCGGTACACTGCGCGGCCCTTGCTGCGCAAAAGTGGAATGGCCATACAGTTCTGTGTGCATTTTGCAGTTCCCATTGTGTTCCTCATTACCTGTAGCTCGCCTGGAGGATGGTCCCGCCGTTGAACGTCGAGCGGAAGTTGAAAGTGACCGTGTCCGCCGCCTGGGGACACCGCTCGGGCACCTCCGCCAGACACAGCACCAGCCATGAGTGCGCCTCCGCAATGGAGAATTGGCCGCTCAGCGAGAGCTGGATTCGCAATATAAATTGTTCGCCAAGGGAGTGTCGTCCCCTTTCCGTTCACCACGTTCATTGGACGCTGTTCGTCGAAAGCGTGCACTCGTTCGTGCAACGCCAGCGGCTTGATCGGATAGGAGCGCATCTGAAACCCGTAGTATAATCGTATAATGTTTCGACTCGGAGCAAAATTGGCGTTCTGTTTTTAATCGAAAATAATGTTTGAATTTAGACGCTCGCCGCTTCATTTTATTGTTTCGTCTTTCGTCGCTAAAGGCACAAAATCCCCGTTATTGCCCGCCCATTCCATGTTTTAATCTCCTTTTCGGGCCGAGAGAGGGTGCCCGCATTAACATTAATCAAAAAGGGTCGGCTCCGCCTCGACCCTCTAATTATTATTTTTGCATTGTGCGCCGCGTCATTTTGCGCAAAACAGCGTCCAAATCCAGCCCCGGGGAAGTGAGGGCGGGATTGGCGGTCCATTAGCATCGCTAAGCCAATCAGCTGCGCCCCCGAAGAGAACAACAAACAAAGAACCTCGAAATTTCGACTGTTTTGAGCGCTATTTTTGCTTTAGAAGGAAGAAGCACTGTTGCCATCCATTCGTGGCCTTTCCCCTTCCATATTCCATCCCCCCTTCAATCCGGCCCATTCCTTCGAAAGTTCTCAGACCCCTCTGCTGGACAAGTGCCTCTCTCTCCACCCCAACCATTGTCCCTTCACGTTTTGTCGTCATTTTCCTTTTTCACGTTCCATTGGCCAGCCAGAGAGGGTGGCGTCGAGTGCAATGGACTGTGCAACGGGGTCAACACGTCAAATATTCCGTTTTGCCCAGTTTTGCTAAAAATATGCTGACCCCTCAGCCATTCAAAAAGCGCGAAGCAGTGGCGAATTGAAAATGATATCCAAAGCCAAAAATGGTTCCTGGAAAATCGTAAAGGGTCAAATTGAAGACCCAGAGTTGCCCGGGAGAGCCCAAATCCTGGATTCGAATCGCTGTTTTTCCCCAATTTCGCGTCTGAGGTCACCACCACCAGCCGTTTGGGCGACGCCATCCTTGGGTGTCCAATTTGTGGGCGTCCGCTTCCGGCGGATCGCGCCTGAGTGAGGGTGGCAGGCAGCGCCCAAGGTGGGGCCGTGCCGCTGCGTCACTGGCGCCGCTCTCACGTAATCTTTTCGGGCGTCGTCCATTTGTTGTTGGCCCATTTGTGCGCCGTTTCCGTGCGCTTCTGCCTTCGGCTCTCGGATTTCCACCGCCGGCCCCCACTGACATCAGTCTCGAGCCGCGTTTTTGAGCGGAGCAGATTCCCCCCGCCGGTTTGGCCCTTTGTGGGAAGGGCCAAATGGGGAACGGCCGCGCCCAGTATCGGATGTTGCGCTGCCCTGTGGGGAGACTAATGAGCGAACAGAGAGGCGCCCAAAAAGGAAAACAGGCGCAAAGCAAAAGCACTTAAAATGGGCACCGCCCTCCGCCCGGTTCGCGCCATTCGCTGGAAATCGGCGGGGATTTTTTGTGAAATGGCCCCACAAAATTTGGATCTTTAAGGGAAAACTAGGCCAAAACCTTGCCTCCGAAATTTGCCAACTTTTACGCCGCCACTTTGGACACCATTTCAATGAAAAGGTTGATTTTTGCCGCTTTTAATTTTGGCCGGAAATGAATTGTGCCGTTTTTGGAGAGATTTTTGTGTTCGATTCCTATGTCTTTCCGTGGATCAGTCGCGGCTAGTCGCTCGGCTGTTCGATTTTGCAAAACACGGGCGGTCCAGTCGCGTCGGCCAATTTGCTGCCGGCCCAGTCCATTTTGGTGCAAATGGGTTCGGACAGCTGCAGCACCTTTCTCCTTTCTTTTGCCTCCCGGTCCCCTTTGTTTGTGCCTTTCCGCCAATTTTGGAAGACGGCATTTTCGCGTCTTCTCCCACTTTCGTCACCCTCTGTTCGCATTTTCCGGGTTCCCACCGAATTTTTCCAATTCTCGTCGCGAGCCATGGCCCCGTCGCCGCTGAAGCTGCTGCCCGCGCTGCTGCTGCTGTGCGCACTGGCCCTGGCCAGTGCCCTGCCCTACCGCCGCTTCCTGCTGTTCGCCGCCAACCCGAGCATTCTGGGCGGCGAGGAGAGCGCCGCGCAAAAAACGGAGAGATCCGCGCCCGCAGAGGAGTCCGAGGAGTGGCAGCAGCAGCAGCAGCGGCACCACCAACACGTCACGCTGGCGCAGGTGGCCGCGGCGGCCAGACGTCCGAACGCGTTCGACCAGGTAACACCAAAACTCTTGGGGCGGCACCAGAACCAGAAGAAGGAATTGAGCGCCCAATGCCAATTGAAGGGAATGGCGTTCGGCCTGAACAGATTGCGCGCCATCAAACGCCAGGAGCAGGTCCAGCCAAAAAGACTGTGTTGTTTGCTCTTGTTGCTGGCCATCCCCAAAGCTTCAGTGTTTGTTCCTTTTTCCAGCCACAGTCGAGACACAGAACTGTGCACTGCTTTTTGTTCTGGTTGACACCAATTAAGTTGCCGCTGTTGCGGAACCAAAAGCTTAGCGCAGAATTTGACACCCTTTTTGGCCGTGGGTGGCGACAAAAAAGTGTTTTTAGCGTCAAAACAACCGCATCCACCGCTTTAACCGAAAAAGGCGTGCGTTGCGATTATGCAAACGTGACAGTCTAAAAAGGCCCTTTAAACTTTTGCGCCGACGAAATGCAATAGCACCGCTTCTTTTGCGCTTTGTGTGTGTTTCCCCGCATAATGCATCAAAAAGCTAAAACGTCAATCCCATTTTGCAGTGGAAACGGGGCGGCGACTTTTGCGGCTGCAACATGGGATGGTGAGCCAGTGCCGAAGAGCCCCCAATTTTACTTTTTCCCGTTGCAGCTTCTACCACTCCGTTGGCCAATGTGCCAGTTGCTGTTCGCTGGGCCTTCGCTAGTCCGCATTTTGCGCACTTGTGTGATCAAAATATCGGTTGATTCCATCTCGTAAGATCGAAATGAATGAATGTGATCTCACTCTGTGTGTGTACGTGTTTTTATTTGACGCTTGGAAGGAGGCATTTTTGAAGTTTCGAACGATTTTTGATGAATGAACTGAAAAAGGCTCACTTTGCACGTGAGCGGCACCAGTCGCGGCACAATGTACAGCCGCAGGGTGCCGAACTGGCCCTCGATACTACGGATGCGCATCTCCATGCGTGTGATGTCCGCCTGACAACGATAAACGGCAAGCAGCGCATTCCCTGACTGTAGGACAACGAGAAAATTTCACATGTGGAAGCGCCTTTTCAATTCAAAATTTGCGCGCCTTTTTATTTATTTTTGCATTTTGATTTTTTCTATTTTTGCTTGCTCTTGCATAAAAGTTGAAACGGAGAAATGGCCAGCACGCCAGCAGAGAAAGCATGATCCGATGACACTTGAATTGACTTTTGAGACTTTTAAGCATATTGAATTTTGGATATGGCCTATAGGCTTAATTCATGCTTTGTCTTTGGTATTTGAATTAAATGTCCCTAAGCTAGCGCTTGACTCTTGAATAAGGATTTTCATTTTGCTAACGATATCTTATTAGTTATTCACTTATTATGTATATCCTATCAACTTTGGTTATATTTCAGATTTTTCGCCTTTTAATTTACCATCTGTTTGATAATTTGCCAGAAGGCATTATTAGTCTAGAGGTTGTTGTTAACAACAGCATGAAACACCAGCAGCCGGAGCCAGTGCGCTCGTTCATTCCATCGCCTGTTCTCGACTCCTTCTACAACTGTGCATCTCCGACCCTGGATTGCGAGGACCAGCATCTACCAACGCCAAAGACACCACAGCCCAATCACGGCAGTAACAAGAAGAAGCTGTCGCAGTTGCCGGCCACCTCGAAAAGCGGCAGCTTTCACTATCGCCAGAGCTTTCCGCTCGATGCGTACGGGAACGAGCCCACTCCACCGGGCAAGGCCAACAAGGTGTCGCCGCAGCCACTGCTCTCTTCCGGTGGGTTGGCGAACTCGAACGATGACTGGGTGAACTGCATGTATCCGCCAGGTTCAGCTACAAGTCCGATGGGGATCCAATCGGATATCAGTTCAGATAGGCCGATTCTGATTCTGCCACATGAGCCCATGGCGGAGCTGGTTCCGCTGAACTACTATCTCGGGTTTCCCCCGGACCCGATTCCGCCGCAGCAGAAGAGTTCTCCGCACCGTCTGCCGCAGCCGCCTCACTACCAGCATTTCCAGCAGAAGAGTCCTCATCATCACTTCTCGCAACGCGGCCCTCCGAACCATCATCCGCGCATCTACGGACTCGCTAACTCGGTCCAGATTTTTTGATTAACAAAACCATTTCAGTATTTCTGCGAAATTTAGCTGCCGCCGCCTCCACCGTCGCTGAAGAGACGCAATTCGTCCAAAAACTCGGTGTTCGGAATGTCGCCCGGCACACCGGTTTTCGACCGCAACTTTCGCCCGCGCTTCGACCGCTCAAATCCATCGCCGCCGTACAAGAACAGCACTCGCGGGAGCAGCAGCGGTGCCAGCAGCTATCTGCCGCACTCGGTTTGCCCCTACCTCAAATGTCCATTGCGTTCTTAATCCCGTTGAGAGCGAGAATTTCAAGACCACGCTGTGCAGCATTTTCGCGAAGACCGGCCACTGCAATTACGGCATGGACTGTCGTTTTGCGCACGGCCATCGCGAACTGCGCAGCGTGAACATGGTTAATAACATGGTCTGGTTGGATTGGAGATCACCGCCTGATTGAATGGGTATTTTCAGAAACCGAGGCTGTCGACGGACACCGCAAACACCGCTAACAACGACAAGGTTGGAGGAACAGGGTGGGTTCCAGATGCCGGAACAACTTTCGCGTTCAGTACAAGACCGCCTACTGCAAGTCGTTCCGCGACGTGGGCATCTGCAAGTACGGGGAGAACTGCCTGTTCGCTCACGGCCCCGAGGAGCTTCGTTCGTTGTATCAATCAATTTTGAGACGATTCTAACGTTTGTCCGATTTCAGCCCGAATCGCCAACACTGAAGCAAAGAAGAGAACACGAAGGGGTGAATGAATGGGCGAGCACAAACAACAAACCTTGTTGCACCGGAAATACCTTTTGCCTGATTTGATTCTGATTTTTGGATTTTCGTATTCGTGTTCTTCTATCGTTTTGCGAGTCCACTTGTTATTGCACGGATAAAAGCTCTCTCTGTTTCTGCTCTTGGATTGACTTACTCCCGGATCTGGCTCCGTGACCGATATCACCGCGGAGTTCCGCTCCACGTCCAGCAGGTCCACCTTCACGTCGCTCTGCAGCAACACGTAGTCAATCGGGATGGCCAGTTCCACGGACAGCGTGTAGCAGGCAAGCTCTTTGCGCAACACAAAGCGGTCGTTGACTAAAGGAATTCGCGAATGTGGCATTGGCTCTGAGGAGTGCGGCTTTGTGCCATTCGAACCCTTTGACGCCGATGTCAAGCAGTTAGGAGTTAAGACAACCAACCAACCTCTCATTGGCTAGCACGAGGTGGTTTTGTTGACTGAACTTCTTGAACTCGATGTCATCGAGTTCGAGCAGTTCAAGACGAATTTTGCCAAACGGAACCTGTGAACGCGATGGGCGCCAATTCGGCGGCCGGTTGTGCGCTGCCTTCAGCGCTGGACTGCTGCACTTGTGCGGCATTCGCGCGGATCACCTCCTCGTGGAACTTTTCCCTCTCGCCGCGCACCTTGCCCTCCAACTCCTCCAGCTCCATGCGCATTTGGCGCACCTTCACCTCCAACTGGGGGGCCACCGGGCCCGAGTCCTCCACGCCAGCGCTGCCGGTTGCCTCTTCGCTCGCGCTCGAGGCAAACACGGGTTCGGTGGTCAGGCCGAACACCTTGAGGAATGGGCTCAAATGAATGGGTAGGGACCTAGGGACGACCCAAGCGACACCCACCCATCCGGTGTAGGTGCTGACTACGATCTCCGGGAAATGCACAGACCCGACTCGCCCACATTGCAGTCCGGTGATGCTCTCCTCGCATTGGACCAGCTGGCGGAAGGTCAGCGTGTCGTTCTCGTCCACTGAGTACAGCTCGATAAGCCCGTCCTCCTTGCCCAGCACCACGTCGGGACGACTGTTGGCCTGTTCGTCCAGCAATGCGTAGCAGTGGATTGCAGTAACGGCTGCAGGGAACTATTAGCACATTTTGCCCCAACTTCGAGGAGTACGCCCACTTGCGAATGACTTTGTCTCCATCTGTTGTGTGATGGTGTGGAAGTCCACACCCAGGTCAGCGAGGCCCAGCACGCCGTTCCGACACCCGAACAGCACCTTCTGACGGGAGTAGCCGCCGTCGTTGCAGAACAGATGCAGCACGGTGGGCACTTCGCCCAGCGGCACTTCGTAGACCAGGCGAGGGCCGTCCAGCACCTGCCGTGCGCATTGGGAACTCAACGGAGTCCCGTGCCCACCTTGAGCGTTTTGTCGGCGCAGGCCAGCACCGGGGTCAGCCCTCGTCCCACCCAGCCGCCCTCCGTGACCGGCAGACACACGCAGTCCGTGACCTGGTCCGCGCACTGGAAGTGGCTCTTTTCGACGCAATCGTGGAAATGGTAGAACGCGTTGCGTCCCGCGATGAACATGTCCACTCCGTAGATGAACAGCGAGCGGATCTCCTCGGTCAGGTTGCTGTCGAACGCCAGGAACTGTTTGCCCTTGCGGCTAAATCCGCGCACCTGGAGCGGAATTTGGCGATTTAACATTTTGTCCCCGCCCACGCAGGCCAACCTCCGTTCCGCACGCGATGAACGCCTTATCCTGCAGCGAGCCCAGCGCTCCGCCCAACTGCACCTTCGAAATCGGTACAGCGCCTGACGGCGTCTTGTACGCAATCTGTGGGCGATTTTCCACTTTTTATCAAATGAACTGCTTCGACTTGATGTGCAGCATATTCCCAGAGTCCAAGCAGTACGAATGTCCAACACTCACATTGGTGTCGTTATTTCGCCGCTCCAGACAGAGAAGCACTCCGTTTTGGGCGCCAACCACCACTTTATCGCTGGGGGGCCCTGTCTGTGCCGCGGCCGCTTTGCCGCGTCTTTTGCGCCCCTTTCCCGCGACGTTATCGTCCAGCGCTGAACCACATCTCAATTTGGACCCAAATGGGCCGATGGTACCCATGGTCCGGAGTTTGGGCTCTGCCCCGTCCGTCTCATCCGCGCCCACCAGCTGAATGACGCGCAGACACCCGTTGGAGGTGGTGCCCACATGTGCGTAGTCCACTCGACTCAGCACAACGTCCATCGCGATGGCACTGCACAATTTGGGCAAATGTGAATGGACAACATGGACTGGGAAGGCACAAGCCAATGGTTGTCTGGGCAACGAGCGGCAGTGAAGGCTGTAGGCTGACGGCTGAGGCTGGTGGAATGATGGAGAGGACATACATGGACATATAGTACATACAAATTAGATATTTAAAATTTGGTGACATTTTTAAATTAATTTTTTCTCTTTTTGATTTAAACACAGTGAAAGGGTTTTTATAGAATCCTTTTGAAGCAGATTGCCTTTCGTTAGTAGTTGTTTATTCGACATTTCAACTTTCAAGTTTCAACACACACTGAATATACAACCATAGCGAGTAGAAAGGCTGTGAAGGGAGAGAGAAAAGGGAGTAGATGGTTAATGGGGGAATGGTTGCCCCTTACCCAGCAATAGCACCTTGGCGCAGTGGAAGCGTGCTGGGCCCATAACCCAGAGGTCGGTAGATCGAAACTACCAGGTGCTAGAACATTTTTTTCGTTTTATTTTTGACACTAAAACATTTTAGGCGTCTGCATATTGCCTAAAAATGATATAGTAAATTTTTCAAACCTTTTTTTCATTTTCTGTCCAAAATTCATTTTTGAGAGCTGCCAATTTATTAATGCGTTTACCTATTCTTTATTTGAAAGATATGTGCGTTTATTCAGAATCGGAGGTCAAATTGGAATATGGAATAATGAAATGTGGGCTAAGTTGAGGAATCTGCGTGAAAGATTGGTGCGTCAAATGGCGCCGACTGTGAGGAGTTGTGGTGGCCCTGCCGGCTGTGCGTCCCCTCCCTTCTTGTCCGCCTCTGCCCTCGCTTCTCCAATTTGTGCCGGTAGAGAGAGTCGCGTTCGGACAGTGGCCCCGCTAGCCCTGTCCATGCGAACGCTGGTTCTGCTCGCAGTCGTCCGGAGCCACTCGACGACCAGCGAGTGCACTCTGTGCTGCCCTCCCTTCTCGCGCGGCGGTGCCAGAATCAGCCGTCGATCCGACTCCAGGGTGGGGCGCCGACCGCTCCGCGAGAAAATGGAGCCGAGCACCAGCCGGACGCTCTGCCGGAAGTGGGCACTGCGCAGACAGAGCAGAAAGTGGTTGGCCGTCTGAAAGTGCGCAAAGTGGACAAGGACTGCTCAAAGGTGTTGGCCGACGAATGGGACTGACCTTGCCGGTGACCACCTGAACAACACAAAAGGACAGGCATAAGAGGTGTTCGGGAGTTTGACTCACCAGCGAGTTGGAGAGCACTGCGGCGGTTCGGAAGAGTGCGCTCTGGCCCACCGCGGGCCAGCACACCTCTGTGAGGTGGACCAGCGCCGAAGGCGTTTGGCACAGCGTGAACGTGGCCGCAATCACGAGCACGGCGAGTGTGGCGCGACGATGCTGGCGCTGGTGGCGCAGCGACGAGTGCAGCTGCTGCTCGGGGGAGTCGCCCGGGGCCGAGCAGTGGCTGGGCAAGAAGCGCCGCTCGCGCCCCAGCGTGCGCAAGATCACTGCGTTGGCGAGCAGCACCAGCACAACGGGCAGCAGCACGCCGGCGCACACGCTCAGCGTGGTCAGCAGACCCCAGACGCGCTCCAGCCCGGGACGAATGGTCGCCACAGTATGCACTGTTCTCGCCGCTGTGCCGTTCTGTGACGGCTTGCGCGGAATCGAGCGGACGGCCATCGTGAAGTGGGAATGGGAGGCGAACAGCAGCGAGAAGGCCCACACGGCGAGCACGACGCGGAACAGGTTGCCCCGCGTCCAGAAGCCGCGCGCCCGCAACGGCCATCGCACTGCCGTCATGCGCTCCACACTCACCGCAACCACGAGCCTGGAGCAATAGAACAGAATAAATAAGTAGATAATACAGTGTATTTACAATAGTAATCCAAACATCATTCTGATTCATCACAGGAGTGCCCAAAAGAACATTAGTCCGGACATTAGCACAGAATTGAAACAATGTCCCGACATTCCCTTATTTTGGCCCTGGAACTTGCCATGCACTTGCGATTGCGCACGTGTTGACGGCCGCGATGACGTGGTGGTTGAAGTGGAGCACAAAGTTGCGCAGCGCCGGATGGCGCACCATTGCGGTGTGGTTGAACTGGACGGTGTGCGGCAGCATGGCCAGCAGGAACAGCACATCGGCGAGTGCGACCATCGCGAGCAGAGTGTTTGTGTTGGAGCGCATTCGTCTGGGCGGGACAGAAATGGTATTCGGGAGGATCGAATTCCCATTCCAAAAACATTTAGTGTCATTTTCTCATTGAGGTTCAAGTCTGAATATGAAGTAAGCAGGTAAGCACTCTGATGACGTGAGGATCCGGTTTAGCAGAAATATTTTGTCTCAAAGCCAAAACAATAAGAATAAACTGTGTAGTTTCTAAAGAATAAATAAACTGTGCAGTTTCTTTCCATACAACCAGTTCTCGATTAACTTTTGAAAACCTGTTGTTGAGCACGATCAGGTTCAACGAGTTGCCGGCCAGTCCGACGATGAGCTGCACCGGGAACCCATAGAGCATCAGAGCCCGCTCCAGGGAGTGGGCGAACGGCGAGGGCGCGTCGGACATTGTTGTGTTTGTTTGGAGCAAATCAATTGATGGGGGGAGTGTTCAATGTTTGTTTATCAAGATCTGCACACATTTATGACGGTTGAAAGGGGGAGAGAATGGGGGCGGATGAGTGAGTGGCCAAATCCAATTTGCGCTTTCATCATCGACCAATTCGAACTGAATGGACGGACAACGACTTTGTTTTCGCTTTTCGCGTCCACAAACCCAAACTTCCTCGTCTTTCCCATGGGAAAAAGAGCAAATTTGGCCAATTTAAATCTCCACATTATCGGGAGCTCAAAATCTAAACGAGACCCATTTTTTACACAAATTTGGAGCGAAAAGGCCATCTGGACTTGTACCAGGTTTGGCCCACTTCCCGCCATGTTTTGTTGCCACAATGTGTTTGTGCACGTCATGGGGATTGTCTCATCAGGGGCTTTTTCTGCAATTCGAATCTCCTCCATTCTGGAGCGTCGTCCACTTAGCCAAAATGAATCTCACTGAAAGCAGCTCAGCCTTAATACTGGCCCTAAGGGAGCAAAGAACAAATCGCACATTTTAAGGATTAGCCGCAAATTTCACATTTCGGTGTTAAGAAATTGCTCAACAATGAACGAGCGCCAGAGCCAAAAAAGTGCGTATGAGCGCCATCTGTTATCCGTCTGACAGTTTGGTACGCCGTGAAGTTTGTTGGGCAGACTGGGGATTTAGATTTGTAGTTAGGCATAGACATGCAACAAATACCTACGAGACAAGTTTTTCGCCCAGACAATACGCACTCGACGCGAACGTAAAATGTATGAAGTTTCGGCACATTTCTGAATGCCAGCCGCATTAATTCTGCGCAGTGTTTCGTTCACATCAACAACAATGTGTTAAATAAAAAGGAACGAAAAGTGAGGAAACTGGAGGTGGAGCACAGGCACTTGCTTCCCGGAAGCGCACAATTCACGAATGGGAGGTAAATAGCCAAATTAGAGGATGAGCGGAACGGAAATGGGGAAACTGGAGAGCGGAGGACGGGAATAACTCGGCGCGGGTGACACGAAAATGCACTTGGCATCGCATTTGCGAGACTTTTGCCCGATGGGGGAGACAAATCCGCTAATGGGAAAGAAGAGGACATGGGAACGTTAACATTGAACTTTTATTCGGGGGTTATTTGGCGGCAAAACAAAAGTCTTTTCCGAGCCAAAGTGACGAAATGGGATGGAGACTGTGGCGAAGAGTGTGTGTTTTATGCGACTATAGTTCCTTAGCGAATTAACTCATTTGGGCGCAGTCAACTCTTTCTTGTTTGTGCCAATCGGTGTTAATCATGGCCAGGAAGGGTGAAAGCGGCCAGCACCGGCTAAATAATAAGGCCAAATTGGGTTGGGGCACTCGGTTGCCGTTTTCAGACTCCAGCTGTCCACACCCTTCCAGTTCTTTCGCTGTCGTGCGCAATTTGATTATTGCGCCAACAAGCTCGGCGGTACAGCAGGTGAAATTAGAAAGTGCCACAGTTGTGGTTCGCGTCAGCAGATGAAAGTTAAACAGCCGTTGGCTGTAATGGAAAGGATGTGCGTTGTTTGGCCCCCGAAATGGGGGCCCAAAGCAAGAGGGAATAATATTCATTCATTCGATTACCCACTATCCGCTGGCGAGCGCCCGGATTAATTAAGGAGGACGGCTGGAAAAACTGCCGAATATGAGTCTATAGGGTCACAAGAACGGAATGGAATAAACGGCGAATATGCCACCGTCCAGAGCAATTCCCGAGCCAGAGGTCGCAACACAATACATAGTACATGGCGCCTTTCAGGGATAATTACGACGACCCGGTGCAGAGATGGCGATAATTTGAGGCACCAAAAAGAGCCATGCCCGCCCCCAGGCGGGTCTCATTTTACCCTCCAATGTTTGCTGTCGGGCTCAAATGCTCAGTAATCTTTCGTTTTTTGCTAATGAAGTAAAGAATAGAACGACGCCGTTTATAGAGAAAAGTGAAGAATCCTAAATCGGCTGCTCCAGTAATGTAAGACTAGGGACTAGGTAATTAAGTAATTAATAATTAGGTATTATTTATTAATTATTATATTAGTAGTAGGAAGTTTAATCACTTAATCAGGATTCAAGAGATAAAAAGTGGTGATTTGTTGAAGAAGGATTTTTCGAAAACAGAGTGAGAACAAAGCAAGAGAGAATGAGAATGGAGAACTTAATTCGAATCGACTGGGATTTTGTTTGTTTTCTTTAAAAATACTAGGTAAATAAGTATAAAAGATTTGCAGCCCAGTCGCTCAACATTCGTGCTAAATTTAAAAGTTTTGCTTTATGTTACTCATTTCAAATTAATTCTAATAAAAATATAAAACGAATTTTATTTTAAATAATTAAATACAGTACCACGTGCGAGAGACCTGAGACCTGGCTCTAGCTCTAATGGACTGTGGGGCGTGTGGGGCTGCTTTGGCGAAGTTCGCAATCGAAACAAATACTATATTTCTGTTAAAACTTTATTAAATAACGATTAGCTTTCCCCGTTTTCACTTGCCTTTTGATTTTTTGTTTCATATTTAGTATTTGCCATTTATGTAGCTACTAGTCCATCGACATTAATAATAATAATAAGATAATAACACTATCTGATTGATTGACAATTTAGTATTTAGATTTTAGATCTACAATTTGATTGTTGTAATAACGGAGATGGAGCCTGCCACAGCACAAACAGAAGTGGAAGATCCAGCGGATTCCCGAGATTCCGGTGTTTCTCTGGGATCTCGGCAGAGTGCATGTTCACAGCGCTCTCTGGTCACAGCAATTCACGAGGTGGATCTATGCGGAAAAAAACGCGAAGAGCTCAACATGGAGAATGAGGGATACGACCATTTTGATGAGAATGCACTCCATCCGGTCATCTTTTATGCCGAGAGTCCAATCAGAAAGCGCCAGAAATTGCCGACCGATTTCAGCTTCCTTCACGACATCAAGGTTTTTGGGTAAAAGAAGCTACTAGTAAACTTATTGTTCAGAACATCAACAATGCGGCTTGCCCGCCCTTCTCAATATCGGCTGGGCATTCCGTTCTGGGGAGCAGCTCGTCTAAATCGTCCGAGCCCAACGAGTATCAGCCCGTCCCCTTTTCTCTGTCGCATAGCGCCGTCCATCTCTCCATGAGCTCTTTGCAGACCACCATCACAGTCAACAGCAGCAGTCATGCCTCATCTTCGACAGGAACACTGCTCGAACACGACGACTTGCTTCCTCCCTCTGTGCGTTCCGTCTACCGTGCTCACTCCAGCTCAGTGTTGGAGCGATCTGGCGACAAGAGCTCAGAATCACCAGAGACCTTGGAGGTTTGACCTGATGGATAGTTATTATTATTTATTAACCAGTCCACTTGTTCCCTCAGCTATACACCTTGCGCACTGTGGAGCGCCCACAAATGGCGAATCACGCGTACCGCAGCATTGACGCAGAGACGCTGGCCAACCTGTTGGAGTCGTTGGACGAGGAGCAGTTCAGCAAGCGCTTTACTCTGATCGATTGTCGCTATCCGTACGAGTACGAAGGAGGCCACATTTGGGTATTGCTGGACAGATCCATGCCCTAACTGGATTTGCCTTTAGTTCTCGAAGAACGTGAACAAAGAGGACGACATTCGGGATCTGTTCTT
>VAHH01001119.1:0-14394 GCA_013357305.1 Radopholus similis | reverse complement strand
TCTTCTGTTGTTGGTCCATACAATTGGGTACATATATGTGAGGAGCGCGCTCCAGCAACAGAAATCGGTAATATTATAATATCAATTCTAAATTGCCAGCAAGCTAGATTGACTTGTAAGTATCTAAAATTAAGATTAACGGCAATCCTAAGGAATCTGGGTCCCGAATTAACAATTTAAATCCATCTAAATGATCATTCACAAGACTTAAAAATGTGTGTAACTAAAGTATACTCCTTTTCATCGTCCGTCATCAATCCAATTTTTAAAATTAGTAGCAAAATTTGTTTTTTCTTTGTAGTAGTAATTATTATTTATTTATTGTTTTCTTCGTTATTGCCTGTTTTCTGGATTTACCTATTTCTTCTGGATTGCTCGTTGAATTATCTTTTTTCTTCTTCTTTAGGCATTTTTGATCTTATTTCATTAGATAGTTTCATTATTTAAACCGAAACCTCTCTATGTTTCACAGCAACACTATCAAAAAAATCAAGCAATTCGCACTAAATAGGATTTAAAATTGGATTGGTAGTGATGACGAAATCGAGTAACGAGTATACTTACCTATACAGCCCGCACAATCAAAAATCAATGCGTATACCGTATAGATTCAGCCCTCCCTTAGAGGTTCTTCGAAACGAAATTTCCTTAATTCCCATGTTCGCGTAAAAAATATTTTTTAAAAGCATACAAGAAATAGAGACTATACGGTAATGATTCTGAGTGGGGCCTCTATTTTTCTTCCTTGTGAAAATAGTGTATGCTTTTAAAAAGTATTTTTTGCTTTTATATGGGAATTTCAGCCAAAGGGTTTCAAAAATTGTTAGGGAACGGGACAAACAAACGTCACGTCAAACAACAAGTGCAAAAGTGGGAAATGTGCTCATGCTCGACGGTAAAGTTGTCGGCGGCGGCGAGTCGTCCCATCCCATCATCATCGTTGTCAACATTATTTCTTCTTCATCCGTTTTCGCCGCCGCTGCCCGTTGCCGTCGCGTCCAGTTTATCAGCGCGGCAGCGTCTGGGAGCGAAGCGGGTTCCTCTACCCTTCCCGCAACCAACCCGTGACCAATTCCACATTCATTCCCTTTTCCTTCCTTGCGCATCTTCTTTCCAGCCGAACCGAACCCCATCCATTCCAGTCAGCAAACCTTATCACTTTTCTTCTTCATCCGCTGCGCACCACGACAAAATGCATCCACGTTGGGAAAAGGCGGAATAATGATGCTACGGGGGAAGAACCGCTTCCTCCCTTCTTGAACATCTCCGTTGTCGCCGCGCCGCTGCTCCTTCCATTCCAGCCGACTTGACTGAATCCATCCGACACAACCAATTCTGCCTGTGCTGCGCCCCTCACTACGTACGCCTTCGCGGTGTGATATCTTCTTCTCGCCTCAGGCGCGTCAGTCCATGCTCGCGCGAAAAAAGGAAATGGGAAAAAAGGAGTTTAGCTGTTGTCCTGTGCATCAATGTGAAACCGGATTGCTATGAATGCTGCTGAAGTTGATTGCGCCGCTTCCGAGTAAAAAGTTTCCACAATAGCATGATCCAAAATGGTTAAATCTTATATTATTTACGAAGTGATGGTATTGGTTTTCTCGATTAAAGAATACTAAAAATGGACAAATTTTATTTAAAACTAAACCTTAAAATTAACCTTAATAAACAAAAAACCAGGACGATGGTACAAATTGCAAAGAAATAGTGTGAAAAGGAGCTGGCTGCACAAAACCTGAGATTTTCATTAAGGAGGCGAATGAGGACGTGCGCGTGGAAGTGAAACCGCCCAAAAAGGAAAGACG
The DNA here is from genome assembly GCA_013357305.1 of Radopholus similis. Taxonomy (NCBI): domain Eukaryota; kingdom Metazoa; phylum Nematoda; class Chromadorea; order Rhabditida; family Pratylenchidae; genus Radopholus; species Radopholus similis. The sequence continues at coordinate 12,592 of VAHH01001119.1, read as the reverse complement.
GGACAAGCACAATGGGCTTTCCGGAATGGTCTGCTGCTGGCGGAAACGGCGCGAAGAGCTCCGACCAAACCAAGGCCGGAAGAAATAAGGAGAAAATGGGTGATACCCGAAAGGATTTTTTTTGTCCCTCTATTTGACGAGAGTAATGAATGTAATTCGCCGATATGACTGGGGCCTGTGGGATTGGAACTCAATTCTTCTGTTGAATGGGCAGTCAGCCAAATCATCTGCAATTGGTTAACCCTTCTCCATTCATTCCATCTATCTGTCCGGCTCATGCGACCGGGAGGACCACGTGAGGGGGGGGGAGACACAACTTTATTTCGGTAAGGCGAAAATATTTCGCTGTACTGCCAACGGAAAATTGGGTCTTCAGGTTTTTGCGCTCAGGTAGGTCACGTTTGTTCCCTCTCGTCCGACCGAATCACATTTTTATTCTCAGATAGATAGATGTTAAATATAATAATCGGGCGATTTTGGCGAATCGAAAAAAAAGATTGTTAATCTCATTCAGCGACAAATATTTGAACCACATCTTCAAATTCGTAGATCTGTTTGTTCAGCACGTCCGTGAGTCGGATCCCCGAAATGGACTGAAAATTAAATAAAACGAAAAATATGCAGGTGTTGTTGTATCGTTAGTTTTCTCCCAACTTGAAGTCCCGGCACAACTGGGAGCAAATCTAGCGGGAACTCGAAAGCGCTATTCGGTAGAATCATCTGCAAGTGCTGCCCACTGACTGAGCAGTGGACAAGTGGTGGGTTCGGTCCGCAGGTGGGTTCAAGTGAAAGTGTCAGGTCCAGAGGACGACCGCTGAATTGAAATATTGGAGATTAAACTATCCTCTTGTTGCACCTGTAATTTTGCACCTTGCACACAATTGAGAACACCTCGTGTAGACTGACCCTTTTCGGAAAGCGTTCGACCGTGAGTCGAAGATCGCCAAAATTTGGGGGCTGAAACGTGATTGCATAACTTTAAATATGCGCCTTCCCTCACCACTCTGGGGGGCGTGTCCACCCGGATTCGAGCCCGATCGCCCATTAGTGTGCGCCATTGAATTGTGAGTGGGCCAAGTTGCCGAAAAGAAGCAGCCCCTGCGGCCTCCAAATGCGTCAATCGAAACAGATACTGGCGGATGGACTGCGGCAAAATCACATCGGAATCGAGGTGATCTCTGTGAATATAATCGATTAATGAACTCGTCGTGAAAAGAAAGGTCACAAATTCTTCATTATGAGGTTATGAACTTATGAATATGATTAAGGTCTTTGTTGGAAAATTTGGTGTATTTTTATTTGTTACCTGATCGTTGAGGGCTGTATCGGCTCCACTTCACATTGTTTGTCTGCATCAATTCCAACACAATCAATTGTAATCGGAGAAACACAGAGGTTTTGTATTTGCACTTCAAAATATGTTTGGCCATTCTAAAACGATGTTCAGAGAGGTGGAATAATTTATTAAGCAAGTTTGCCTGTGTTTCGAAGAATCGTTGTGTAATCACTTCGATTGGCTTTGAAACTGGAAATTTGAAGAACTTGCGCAGACTCATCGCCTCTTCGCTGGAGCTCACTTCTTTCGGGGCATACGAGACAGCACATACGAGGCTAAGTTGGAAATGGGCCATACTTGAATGGCTCTCAGTATGCTAATACATGTGTTGTCCTGGCTCTTGGATTAGGTGTGTGAACACTTGGCCAACTTGTTGATTTGGGGCCAAAACGATTCCGGAAAATGCCGTTTCGCTGAGCGCGATGCGTTGATTTTGTGTTTGGATATCGACCTTATTTAGTTTCGAAATATTTGTACCCTGCATATTAAAAACTCAACCTTGATGTTTATGTTCTCGCACGTACACACACTAATATTAATAATGGAGATGTAAAAGGCGAACGTCTCTCCCAAGTATACATCACTAAAACCGATAAATACGTGTTTTAATTTATACACAATACAAAAAATTAAGCAACTCATGGCATGTGGAGCCATCAAAAACGAGCCAAGCGGAACCTCAGTTGATTGCTGCCCCGTTTTCTGTACGGCTTCCCGAATTCCAACTCCGAATGGATCGGCCGGGTCAACATTTAAGCAAATGGATTCATTGAATTTTGGTCGCGAAAGTCGCATTACTAAAAAAAGGTTGATGACTTGATAATGTTTTCATAGATTTTTGAACCTCTGAGAGCCAAATTCTGTTCCCGCACAGGCTTATCTGTTGTCGCCATTATATGTATCTAAAAAATGGAAATTTATGTGGGTTTGCACTCAGTTCCCTAGTCTCTCTACCCTTTAGTCTTTAACGTGGGGGCCCCTCAATTATTTTAAGCACTAATTTTGATTAGGTATTATATGTATTATAGAAAGTTGATTGTTACCGCGACTTCCAGTTATAACGCGGGAATGGGGCGCGCTAGAGGGCCCCGATTTGGGCTAGGGGGAAAATTGGGGGTCCGCTGTTGTTGCTTCACTCATGTGAGCTGGGCCGGACTTTTACATTGAAAGTTTGGGTTTTTTGACAGCAAAATGGGCTGTAAAATTTTACGTGAAAGCAACCGTGCTCATTTTTGAAGTGTGGGCTTCAAATTGGCCAATGGCGTTTTTGGACAAAATTCTTTTTTCTTCGGGAATAACTACAGAATATTACTCTCGCCTGAAATTAAATTTGACAAAAAACCATATGGGCGCTTTTGGAATTTCGGGTCAAAAATTTCAAATCGAGAAATTATAGCTCATTCGACGCGTCTCGACGAGCTGAGTCGAATTGTACCAAAATCTTGGCGATCTAACCTTTCTGGACAAACGACAAAGTCACGACATGCTAAACTTTCGGCCTTGATGGGAAACAAAAACAATTTGGGGGTGAGTCAAACTCTAGCCTTCATTTGTATATTCGTACACTTCCTAAGCTCGGCAAAAGCGCAGCTTTATAAAAAAATTTTTTAATTTGACACCCTCACACGTAACCACACCTAAGACTCTTTCTAGTTTTTACTTTTTAGGCATAAAATATATAAATAATTATTTTAGGCACTACTTTTTTATTAATTTGGGCACTAAAAATTAAAAAATAAGACTCCAGGCAGACATGAGTTTGTTCGGCAAAATTTTCGGCGGCAGGAAGGAAGCGCCAACAATTACCACACAGGAAGCATTACAAAAGCTCCAAGACCGAGAGGACTTGTTCATGAAAAAGCAAGAATTTTTGGAGAAGAAAATTGAGACTGTAAGCTTTTCAACAGATGTTCTGTTCTCATTTATTTTTGGTTCCAAGGAAATTGCTGTTGCGAGAACTCATGCCTCCAAAAACAAAAGGCTGGCATTGCAGGCACTGAAGAAGAAGAAGGCATATGAGAAGCAACTGGAGCATATCGCAGGCGTTTTGAACACCTTAAATCACCAAAAGAGTGCGCTTGAGAATGCATCGATGAACTCGGACGTGCTCGGTGTGATCGCTGAAACGGCCAAGGCTTTGAAGAAGGCGCATAACGAAATGGACGCGGACAAGGTTTTCCATTGTTGGCCCAATAATATTATGAAACCTTGGATAAATTAGGTGCATGACTTGATGGAGGAGATTGCCGAGCAACAAGATGTCGCAAATGAAATCGCTACCGCTATCAGCAACCCGATCGGTCTGCAAAATGAAGTGGACGAGGACGAATTGCTTGCCGAGCTCGAAGCAATGGAATCGGTAGTATAACATGTCTATCATTTATCATTTTTTGTGAACCAAAAATTGGGATTTACTCAGGAGGATCTGAGCGAGAAGCTGTTGGACGCCGGAATTGTGCCTGCTAACACCATTGCTACTCCTGCCCTTCCCAGTGCACCGACTGAAATGCCGGCCGAGAAGGCGAAAAAGAAAAAACAGGAAGACGATGATTTAGCTGCACTGGAGGCATGGGCGAACGCGTAAAAAGAGAAGACACGGGCTTTGGAGTTATGTGCGAACTGGCACGGAGATATGTTTAAATAATGTCTATGTCATCAAGGTTACATCACGCACTTTTCATTTTGACTTGTAGACTTATCAACACAGCTTATTTTGGCAGACCCATCATGATTTGTACATTCAAGGACAGAAACACGTATATCTCTCGCGCGTCCGTAACTAGTGCATTCTTTCGAATAAATTGTTCAACAAAGTGTTGTGCCCCATTTGTTTTGCATGACCCTTGCTTAGCAGCGGAGTTTCTAATTTTAAAATTCGAATAGTGGAGTTAAGAATCAACTCATTTGAAAAAGATCACCAAATATCAGATTAGGCAGAAAAAATTAAGAGACCATTTTTATTCAATTTTTTGTACATCATACCCCGATTTTACTTTCTACATCTTCAATGGTATTTCTCGATTCCGGAGATGCGTCAATAGATCTGCTCTTCCCCTGTCCGCAGTTGTCATTCTTCCGCTGTTTGTTGGTATAAACTTTGACTGGCATCTGCTGATACGTCGTTGTTTGCCATTCAGACAAGTTCGACTGACCCGGCATCTTATCTTTGTCATCTGTCTCGTCCCTGTGTACATATATTATTGCACATGTGGGTAATTTTTAATCGGTTGAACCTGTCCACGTAAAAATAGTTCCTCTGTCGACCACCGCCTTTTCTTTGTTGGCGTTGTCGAGACCGTCGCTGCTGCTGATCGATTTGGAAGAATTGGCGCTGCTTATGATGCATCGAAGTACCAAAACTGGCTTTTGAAAGCGCCGCAGCTTGAGGATCAGCGGCGTAGAAGGAACGTTGCTGCTTCAACGTGCAACCGTCATCTGTTAGCTGGACCGACTCTTCTCGAATTTTGGCCCAAATCGCACCCAGTTGGGTGAACCTGGAACAATTTTGGATTGACTTGTGGTGAGAGGTAAATTTACCGACCATTGCAATTCCGTTGTATCTGATCGTTCAGCATATGACGGCAAAATGTGAAAAATCTTCGTACGTAGCTGTGCGATCACTGCCCCGTAATCATCCGCTCCTTTCGCCCCTTTGCTCGGATCTGAACATTTAAAGTCTGTCTGTGGAAAATTCTTCCTGCCAAATTGTTGATCGCTCGCAGTCATTCGAGTTCTGGGGCGCATTTCGCCGAGCACAATGTACGACACTGGAGGGAGGTCATCATCCGGCCCAAATGACTCATACTGGCGAAAGCCCAGTGCGAACATTGTGATGCCACAGCGCACATTGAACGTGCTGTCGGCAAACATGCAGTCCAGAATGCGCATTCGCTCGTGCACCAATGCCGGGTGCAAGTCGTGCGACTTTGCGCGTTGGTGTAGAACAACTGGAAAATAAAACAGATTTAATTACCAAAATGGAAAATAAAAACAAACCCAAATTAACGCGTTGTTTGCAGTCCTGTTTCAGCAACAACGAAGGGAACAGCTCGGTGCGCATCAATCTGCGCACAATGGCCATGTCGATGAACCAATCGGTGCAGAGCAACAACGTGTGGCACACATTTGCCAGCAACAGCAACAATTGCAACGTTTCCAGTTCGATAGCGTGCAATGTGTTGGATTTTCCACTCCTATGAGAAGCAGATGATCGCGCAAAATCCTCCAGAAGCGACACACAGTTCAAGGGCTTAACGAAAGATTTTTACATAATGCCAATAAGATTACCATACCTGGCAGTCCAGGAAGAAAGTTCGCGTTTTGTGCGATACATACACCGATATTTTCTGCGTTTGATATCTGCACGACTCTACCGCCTCGCGGGCACAGGGTCGAAAAATGTACTGTCTGAACTCGAAGATGAGAACCAAACCGAACGTTAATCAAATTTAGCGCCGACCTGTACATATCAGCCGGACTATTACCGGCCAACATACTCAAAATGGTGGATTTACCGGTACCCTGCGCACCAATAGCACCGATTACGGAGTACTTTTTGTTATCGGAAAGTAGAAATTCCTTCAATACGCGTGTATTTTTTCCATGATGAAAGATGAATTCAAAGAGACCTTCAGCGCCTCGACGAGTTCGAGGTCATCGTCTATCAAGCGGATTGATGCGTCCATCAAGGGGCGTGGGGTTACTTAGAAATGCGATTATTTTAAACTCAGATTGAATAGATCAGACAAAACCTGTAGTTGGCTTTTTGGTAATTGTGACTGATGCGTCTTGTACCACATTTTTTGCAATTTCCGCCTTCGCAACGGGTGAAACTATGTTCGGCGATTTTTCCACTCCTGGACGTGATACAATCCGACGAGGTGTCTGAGGATGAGACACTTCCGCCACCTTCTCATCATGTTGCACTGTTCCCAGTGCCTCAGCTACTGTAGTCTTATCTGGCCTCTTCACAATCCGAAACATATCTAAATAATACACAGTATTTTTGCAATTGTTGCGAATAATCGATGCATCAATCCAATAATTGTGCAATAACATCTGCAACCGGTGAGTTGCAGCCTCGAGATTTTTATGGAACGCAATGATCAAGTGAATATGCGAATTTCATGCGTTTATAATCGAGGAGAACGTTCAATTCAACGAAATAAATAATTGCCAAAATTGGTCTTTAGTTTTCATTTAGTCCATTCGGCACTTCAGTTTTCGTTCGGTCACCCCATCCGGTGTGATGGTGTACACAATGGCGCCCCATCCGGAGGATGCGTCGCGCTCAACTGCGGAAAGCAACGCCTGTGCAGTAGCTTCCGTAAGTTCGTCGACACTCAGGTCTTCACGCCAAAAGGCTGAATGATGGGACAAAAATTCAGAAAAGTTGAATGAGTGGTGTGTGTGTGCCTTCGCATACAGCCAAACAATACTCTTCTCCGGTTCCCGCAGCGGTGAAATCCTCCGGAATTGTCATGGAACCGATCAGATCGGATGAGGCGATGTACGATTCCTTGGTGACAGGGTCCAGACCCGCGATGACTGGGTTCAGGAAGTATGGGCCGAAGCGCTTCTTGTAGAGCATGTTAGACACGAGTGTGGTCAACACCTGTTGACGATATGAGAATGAATTCGTAAGATAAGTGCGCAACCTTTGGAGTCATACGGCGCTGTTCGCGCATTTCATACACCGTACGTTCAGCTCGAATTTTGTCCAACATGGTCGCGGTGTCACAGCTGAAGCCGGTCAGACCCACGTAGATGCCGTCGGCCACCTTGTGCACTTTGGGCACATTCACAGCCATGTTGCGCATTTGGCCATCCGCCATGCGCAAATCGGTAGCAATGCACACGCACTGCCTGCCCTTCATGGCCACCACCGTCCCACCGTGGAGCCCAAAAATGTTTGACATTTTGGAATGAAGAACTATCGATGTCTGCTGAATTGTTGGTAAATGAATCAAAAATTGTATGAGAAATTAGTATTTGGATGGATTTACAACTCCTTTATAAATATTTTAAATCAGACGATTTGTAAATTTGATCATACTAATGTATGCAAAGAGTGAATATGGGATCGGCGACGTAAAAAGTTCATTATTAATGAGGATCTCTTGAAAACAGAGCACAAAATGGAACACGTGGCGGGAAGTGATGACAATGGTTTTATTTATGCACAAATGCATTCTTTGTGTTCGCATGGTAGTGGAGCGCCATTGTCAAAAGAGGTCTTTTCGGCCGCTGAAGCGACGCATTTCCGCCTTGGTGGGGGGCTGCACCACCACGGGGCGGTCCTTGTTCTCCCGGATCAGCGAGTCCATGGACCGCGGTCGGTACAAAAACGAGAAGTGCTCATCCTTCACGATCTCGTCTACACTCGCATCGCTATAGCGCCGCGTCCTGCCCATCAGAGGAAATGCTGGAAAATATAAATTGTCATCAAAACTAGAAAGAATGGCAGTTAATTTGGCATAATGTATCTTCCGCGTTATTTTGATTTGAGATCCTTAGGGATAGCAGGACTACCGTCTATGATTGACTGCATCTTTTCGCTGGCCACAGCGGCCGCGGATCTCCTCCCGCGTCCAGCAGACGGCTTCCTTTTGCCGGTAGGGATGTAGATGAAGTCGGAATGCCTCACTTGCGGGGCGAGCTGTTTTATCACGCGCTGTATCTCCTCCCGCTTGTGGTTGATGCGAAATTCTGGGAACCAGTGGCGGAAAGCGGACTTCTTGGCAATCGTCTATGAATCAGAACAAATACTAATGAAAAAAATATTTGCCCAATCTTCGAATTTGACCCTCTCAGAATTGTTTACAAAATGGGGAAAGAGACTTGCTTTTATAAAACAATTTCAGCTCTCTTTATCTTACTCTCGGCGGTTTGGTGAGGAACATTTCGGCGAAGTGGAGCAGAAACAGGCCGCAGTCCACGTAGTTCTTCTGTTGCGGCAGCATTGTCGGCTGCACCACTTCCAGCGCCTCCCGGCAGAAGTACGTGTTTGGAGCCAGCCTTGCATGTTTTTCATTGTATTCCAACAGCAAATACTCCGCTAGCTGGTTGCGCACAGCGATGTGCTTGTCTTCCGCGGGGTCGATTAGCTAAATGGAAATCCTTTAAATCGCTTGAGAAAATGTCAAATAAGTCGGATTTACTGAATTCAGCACAATCAAAAAGGGTTTTTTGGGCTGCGGCGGATTGCTGTGCAAATCCGAGCTACTGGTGGTTCCTTCGTCAGCAGCTTCGTTTTTCGGTTGCGCAATAACAGGCGATTTGGTAAAGTGTGAATAGACAGCCGTGCCCACATTCACAATTATTGCCAAGTACCTGGAATGGGCAGAAAAAGTAGCGCTCGTTTTATCTTTCGGATTAAATTTTGAAAAATATTGATATGTGAAATTTGGCCGACCAATGAATGTCCTCGTTGATCGGCACCACGATGTAGTCCATGTCGAACAGGTTGACCTTCTTCGTCCACGACTTTACCCTTTGGTAGTTGCTTTGCACCTTTAAGGCGAAACCATTTACTCGAACTAAACGCACTCTGAGTGCCTACTCGCTGCAGTTTTGTCTTCATCGTCACTTGGGTGCTAGGCTTTCCATGGGGAGGCGACTGGGTGAGGCGACCGAAGAAGAAGGAGTTGAAAATGAATATCCGCTCCCGGTCCTCTTCGGGCACCAGTCTTAGCAAAAACGGATTTTGAAGCAAATTGCCCTGACTGACCGATGATGAATGTATTTTAGGTAGAAATCGATTATCGTGTCGTTGAGCATGAAGTTTCGGGCCAAAAACTTCAGATCCGAATGGTGGACTGGGATCCCCCCGGTGGGCGGAAATGCGAACAACGTGTCGTTGGTGCGTTTTTCCGGCGGGGCCGCACTTCCCTGGAAGAGATTTCCGCGAATTGATGAAGCGGCGAAGATTTTGCCTTTTCCACTGCCTCGTCCTCATCATCGATCAGATGTATCTCCTCGTTTGATCGTTTCTGTGTCGATTGACCATTCTTTGGCTGATTTATTAAAGATGGCGCTGTGGAGGTGGAGGAAGTTTGTTGGAGCTGTAATTGATGCCTCGTCGAAACCGATTGTCGGCCAACTTTGCGCGGGGAAAGATCGCCTTAAAAGAGAATCTATAAAAATATTCTTAAAAATTAACGCATGTGAGATTTAGACTTTTAAAAACGATCTAATACAGCATTTTTTTCACTATTTAAATTCCTTTTTTAATAAATCGACAAAAAAGCCTACGCCTATCGCTTGCCCTTTCCCTTGTGTTTCACCCACTCACCCTGCTGGAGTGCTTGACCAATGAGCATCATGGAGGTGTCGGCCACAGTGGTTGTCATACAAATATCGGTCGGCAACATTTGCGGTTGTTCTGACTCGCTCTGACGAGGTTGATGATGTTGCCGCTGGTCCCACGCCATTTGTCTCTCGTGTCTGCCGATTCCGGTCTCGCCCGAATTCGCCTGGACCTATAGAAAATTGGGAAATTGAATTCATATTCTTTGCATGATTGAACCTGAACGGCCGAAGAACTGGCGTGGGAATGGTGGAGTCTGACCCTGTTCGGTGAACCCGCGACCACCACATAGCTGGGCAGTTCCGACTTTGTTTGCTCTCCGCCACCAAAGGACTGGTGCATCACCGCAATCGGCTGATGCTGCTGATAGGGCAATTCCATCTGACCAGGTGTCACCAAATGGCCTTGCTTCACAATCATTTTTTGCTGCCATACGTTCCTCTGATCCGCGTAAGTGCTGTACGTCGGCTGCGGTTGGTTGTGGATCACGGTCACTGCGGTGGACCTGAAATGTACCTCCACTAAATATATATCGACTAAACACTGAGATTGTATTTAAATGTCCATATTTTTTAATCTTACGCCAAAAACAAATTTAGATCTCATTTTACAACTCTAAAATATGAACATACAACCCCTAAAATGTACATAATATAAGGGGCTCTCTTGGTTTTGGAACCAAAATATTCACCATCGACCACTACTAACTTGTTTTGTTGGTATTGTGGTGTGTGTTGGCAATATCGCTGCTTCTGTTGGGGCGCTGCGGAATGCTGTTGGGGTGCGGACTGAGGCGCATAATTGCCGTGAACGTAGCGAGTGGCAGCGCCAGTGGTTGTAATTGTCTGGGGTTGCCGAGGTGCTGGTAGCGACAACAGTCTATCGGGCAACAAGGGTGACGACACCGTGGAGGCGAAATAGCTGGACGCACTGCTGACCAGAAATGTGCTACCCGGTTGCTGCTGATCGGCGAATTGTCTTTGCGAGGGTGTCATATGTTGCTGCTCCACAATAAGAGATCCCGGACTGCTCAATCCATTCAGATTTGCATTGCTTTTGTTGCTGTTGCCATTTGCAAGGAATGTACTACCCACAAACTCTGTATTTGGTTTGGACACAATGTAAGCACGTGTGTAGCTGGACGTCTTCCCGTCCGGAAGATGGCAAGTTCCTTGTTCAGGTCGCAACATTTTTCCTTTAAACAACGAATTGACTATTTCTTGGATCTACATATCAAACTACTTATAAGACAGCCTATTTTAAATGAGTGATGATATGTATCTATGTTTTCACTTACCCATCAAGCTCAAAAGAACAATCCATTGTTGGACCGGAATTTGCTCTGAATCAACCGGCATTAAATTTTCAACCAACAAGAGATGAACACTTACCAACGTAATTAACTGGAATTTTCATGTGCCGACTATTATTCTTGGACTTGTTGAGTTGCTGGACAACGTAATTGTGATGGAACAAATGGGCACGCTTCAACACGTCAAGTACTTTGTTGATAACGGATTGATGCCCATTCAGAATGTCGAACACGATAAAACTGCAATTTTAAGGGCCAAAATAAAACTGTATTGAAAGCAATAAAAACACCGATTCGGGGCGTAATCGCTTTTATAATGCGAGAATTTTGTGCCATCTTTTTCGTAGCTAGTCTGGATTTTCGCGGCCATAAAGTCGTTTACGTGAAGCAGCATTCCGGCGCCCTGGTTCTCCGAATTGTCAAACAGTTCAATTTTTGAAATATGTTTGAAGGAGAGAGAAAGAAGCAGAGTCTCGCTTCCCTTGTCAAGTGGTAGTGTTAAGAACTCTTCTCTCAACTCAATCGGTTTTGCAAGTCTGCACTCATATTCTCCCAGCAAAACAATCGATGATTCGATCTAGAATTTAAATATTTTTTCCAACTTTATCCACAATACGAACCTTGACCATATCCTGGGCATCCAGCTCCATATTCAATGGAAAAATCCTGGCGATAAAATTTAAATTGTATTGAATAGTAGAAAGTAGCTAATTATCGATTATTATTAAAATTTGGTGAAGATAATTAAAAAATAATAATTCCGACTATCGCTGAATTGCATGCAGTTAAATATCGACTTTTTGTGATTTGCGCCCCCCCAGGCCCTAATTCTGGCTATGGGCCTGCGGATTGGTATCAAGAACACCGGAACCTGAACTAAACCGGATTCCAAAATACACACAAAATTCAGATCAGTAAACTTCATAACTTTGTTAAGAACTTAAAAATGATCAGATTTGCCTACTTTTGGCACCATTCGATTCTGCTCATGGAAACGCTTCAAATGTTTTAAGCTTAAGCCCTTTAGGGACTTTTTTAAGCTCCACGCTTTTTTTTCTGCCGATGAATTATTTTTTTCTTTTCTTCTGCTAAAATATCGACACCCAGACGACGAGACTGATGATTGATGAGGACAAAGGATGAGGAGTTAGGAGTGAGCGAGTGAGGACCGAGACCGAGATGAATAGTATATAGATTATAGAGTATAGCGGTATTTTTTTTCGTGGTAAAATATTCCAGATTCAAATTAAACGGGAGATATTGGGTGCTGATGCTGAATAGGGTTGTACAAATAATTTACCGGTAAAAAACTTCAAAATCGGTAAATATGTGGTAAAAAATGAAAAATAAAAAAAACTTTATATAGATTATACTAGGGTTGTATAATTTACCCTTTACCGGTAAAAAATGATTCGGTATTACCGGTAAATTTACCGGTAAAAAACCTCAAAATCGGTAAATATGCGGTAAAAAACGGTAAAAAATGAATATGCTTATAGAATGTTCAAATGCTCTCATATGCTTTAAAATATCATTTAAATCGTTTTCAAGGGGTTTTCACTTTTCAGAGATCATCATTTTCACCGTTTTCATCAAATTCGATAAACGCTGACTCCTCATAAATCCAATCCAATAT